>LR752364.1:70323-90607 GCA_902729485.2 Mus minutoides | reverse complement strand
AGGGAGAGGGAGAGGGAGAGGGAGATGTGGTAGAGGAGGTTTATGACACATAAGGGGATGGAGGAGGGGAAGGGAATGGGAGGGGGAGGAAGATGGAGAAGAGTAAGACACCAGGTGCAGCAGCCAAGAGGCCCAAAGTACAAGGAGGGCAGGTATCCAAAACAGTTGGATTATATAGGGAACAAACGCTCAGCCCCCTAGGCTGGAGACTTCAGACTACAAGGCAGGGTATGCCAGCCAGGAGGGCCTGTAATAGGTAGGGACTGAGGGATTCTGGGAGAACCTGGTGGCCAGGTCCACTTTGATATGTTAACTAGTGACCTCAACCATTTGTCCCAGGTTTGAAACCTAGCAGCCTCCTGAATCTCCCAAAGCCACAAGGCTTTGTTCAAATGTTGAAGAAACGAGAAACTCAAGAAAGGTTTTCAGCCATTGTGAGACAGGCTGGTGCTCTGCACCCGCTCAGTAGAAACCTTTATTTCCAACTTTCTGCCTCACCTAAGTCAATGGAAGGCTTTGTGGTCCCAAGGGGAGGCAAAGGGGTGGGGAATAGGAGGGTGACGGATGGACAGATGAACAGCTGCCTTCTCTGGTTCAGAGTAGACATCCTCCAGTGACAAGGCCAGCCTGCCCAGGCCTCTACAGCACCAGTCTGTTACAAACAGGCACCCAGGCCTTTCTACCTACTACCCCTGTGAGAACATCAGGCCCCAGATCAGGGCAGCCTTACTGAGGCAGAAGCTGGCAGGGAGAATACAAAATCACCCCAACAATTCAGGATTCTCCTCTGTGTCACACGGTAAGGCTGTACAGGTTTACACAGAGACTCCCCTTCCCCGATGAGAATAAATAGATGGCACATTTACGTCAATTTCTTAAGCCTTATCATGGTATAGGGCTAAGCTTGCCCATTTAATATAAAACTAACACACTTGGGTGGCCTTATGCATCCATCTTGCTTTACCGTGAAAACCTTCCAGCCCAGGGTGTCTGGAATCCCACCTCTCCAGAGTGTGTTTGAGACTATTTGTTTTCTGTCTCATCAGGGAAGATGTTCCGTATGCCACCTTCTATGGTCAAACAAGGAACCTGCATCTGAAGACGGAGGACTCACAGGCAGGCTGTCAACACTGTTAACATCGCTGAGCGCTGAGCGCTGAGCGCTTACGGGTGGGCGAAGACCATGCTTTTCAGTTTGATCTTGGTTCTTGCTCTTTAAGTGTTTAAGTCAGAATCCTACGCAACGCAGAGCAGAGCCTGGGAGAATGTCGATCTGAACTCTGGCTCTTCTGGATTCTAGTTTATTGATCTTCCCAAGTCTTGCATTCTTCAACTGTAAGAATACAGTAAGCACAGTTGTGTTGTGGGACACCATCTGTTCCAACAGTGCATACCACTCCCTTCCACACAATCCTGTCTCTCTTCACTGCAGCCTTTAAAATCCGTTTCTGGGAGTGACAAACTCTTGGTACTCCTCAAAAGTACCAAATAGGACACATGCTATTATGGCCCAATTCCGTTGAAGGATCCTTTTTTGCACCCCCTGATGTAATAGTGTTTCCGGTGCCTATGTACAGCAATTCTGGGCTTAGCTCCAAGCTTGCAGAAACACAGGCAGGCAGAGGAAGGCTAAGGGTATGGCGCCGACACTGTACTGAGGCAGTACGGCCCTGAGAACCACAGCTTTGATCTGACAGGAGTAACTTAAGGATGGATATCTTACTTCTGGAAAAGGCTGGCACATGGCCAAGAAATCGTGACAACTCCTCCAAGCATGAAGAGCAGGGGCCAGCATCAGTAAGAGGATCCAGGTGATAAAATGGGGAGCCAAGTGTAGATGTAGGGACGGCTTGGGCCCTCACTGGGACTCTGGATCTTAAAAAGAATCCTAGTGTTGGAAACCTTCCCCGTACTCTAAATCATTGTATTAATTTGACCTGCACATTCTGCAACTGTCGCATCGCAGAAGAGACAGCAAGTGCTTTCCCAAAATGGCATCGTGGCTTGTGTGCATTTCCTCCCGCTGCTGTAATGAATTACTGTAAACTTAGTGGTCTAGTGGCTGGGGCATTTCCTTCCGTTGCTGTAATGAATTACTGAAAACTTGGTGATCTAGTGGCTGGGGAAACGGCTCAGTGGTTAAGGTTACTGACTGCACTTACAGAAGACCCAGGTTTAGTTCCCAGCATCCAAATAGTAGCTTACAATAGTTAGGGAACTCCACTTCTAGGGGATATGGTGCTCCCTTCTGGACTCTGTGGTAGCAAGCATACACATGTTACACATATATACATGTAGACAAAAAGAAAGGGGAAAAAACCCTCAAGAGCATAAAATTAAACAGTAAATATTTTTAAAATGGGGGGAGGAATGTCGTGGTTAAAACAACACAAATGAGTCTGGAGAGATGAACCGCCAGGAAATTTTTTGTTGCTCAAGCATGAGAAACTGAGTTTGGATTGGCAGAGCCCACATAAGGCCAAGCGAGGTGGGGCACGCCTGTGATCCCAGTCTCCTATGGCAAGATGGGAAACTCGAGTGCTAGCTCGCCTGGTTTACACAGTGGCGACAAGTGACCCTGTGTACAATGAGACATTCTGTGAGGACGACACCCAAGGTTCTCCTATGACCTTCATGTGCACTATGGCATGTGTGTACACCCTTATATATGTGCACACATGTACACATGTGCACGCACATGCACACACCACATGGAGGCAGTAAAAACCCACAAACCTTATATAGTGCTAAGGGTCAAAAATCCAAAATGGTCCTCGCCAGGCTAAAAGGAAGGTGTTAGTATCTTGGCAGTCTTATCATCCATAGGCACTCACCGTCCTTGGCTTCTGGACGTATTCTCAGTCTCCATAGGCAACCATATTGGATCACATCCTTTTCACCCCACTGAATCTCTCTGGTTTTCTCTTTAGGTTTCATCTTCCACTTATAAGGACCCGTGTTTATTATCCTGAGGGAGAAGGGGCTTGTTTGGCTATAGCTTAGAGCATGCAAAAGGTTCAGCAGCTACAGTAGGCCAACCTGTGGTGGCTCCATCTTCATTCGTGGCTTCTCACAAGGCACCAATAAGTAAGCAGAGAGCCCAACTGGAACCAGATACCCATCAAGGCTGACCCTTGGTGACCTATGCAAGCCAGCAGAGTCGCCATGTCCCAGCAATTCACACTTTCCAAACCAGCGTGACCAGCTGCAAGCCAAGTGTTAGTCATAACTAATCTATGAAAAGAGGGGCATGGTACATCCAAATATAACAGGATCTTTGGGATTGTCCTGGCACCAGCATAAAAACCCAGCTAGGAGTGCCAATTCTATCTGAAACATCTTCCCTTTGCCGTGAGACTTAGCATAGTCACAAGCTCTGGGGACTGAGGCACGAGCTTCTCAGACAGGCCATTATTCTTCTTAGCATGCGTTATTTACTTATTTGTTATTTATAACAAATTCAAATTTTAAAATATTGTACCTACAAAACTCATTATATCAGGGCCCTGGTGAGATGATTCAGGAGGTACAAAGCTCCCCCACCTAGCCTGAGGGCCGGGATTCTGTCCCTCGGAGCCACCTGGTAGGAGAGCACTGATTCCACAAGATTTCCTCTGATTTCCATGAACACCCTACACATGCACCCATCATATGCGAAAGAAAGAAAGAAAGAAAGAAAGAAAGAAAGAAAGAAAGAAAGAAAGAAATTCATTACATCTGATTTCTCTGGTGACTCTGAAGTTGAACAAAGCCAGAAATTTAAAAATCAAAACAAACCCTTCAAGAGCATTCATTTATATATATTTTAATTTATTTGGAAAACTTAAAAAGATCACTAAGAAAAAGATTTTTTTTAAAGAAAAATGTCTATGACCCAAGCATGCACAGCTGTTACATATTGCTACATTACCTTCATGCTTTTTTTTTTTTGCACTTTTCCACGTAATCGATACAAATGTTTATGCTGCTAAACACGGTTATATCAGTATTTGCAGGTTACAAGCTCTGCAGATTTTTAAGTTGCAATGGCTGCAGATGCCAACTGCGGCAGCAAATGGTGATTCACTTGGCCATCACTGTAAGACACTTAACTTATCAAACATTGTGAAGGACAACGGGCTACAAACCTCTTTCTAGCAGTCACAATTATTTACATCTCCAGCTACTTCTTCAGGTGAGGTGCTTGGAACCGCATGGGCCAAAGGGAATGAATAAATCCCAAGTTATTGACAGACGCAAGGCTTCACACAGCAGGCTGTTTGCCTGCCCTCCAGCTCCACACCAGCGCTTCTTTCAACACACCCCAGCCGGTGCTGCTGGGCACCCTCATTCCTCTCTCAGTTAATTTCAGTTGAAACAAGCATCTCATTGTTCCCATGAACATCTCTTTTGGAGCATGTGTGCGTCTGAACATTCCTTCACGTGTCTGCCCGGCAGCTGTCTTGCTCCATGTGTGTGCTGTCCCCGCGGAAAGGTCATCCCTTTTCTCAAACCCGGTTAAGGGCGTACAGCTAAATACAAGAGCGCATAGATTTCAACAGGTCCTTGGACATTCTTTCCCCGTTCTTACCCAGCTGGAAGGTTCCTAGTCCTTATCAGATTCTCCCAGGGCTGCGCTTGCCCGGCGTTTTCTCAGAACAGGCTTTCTTTCCTGTCCCCTACTTGCTCTGTGGGTTTCAAACTGTTTCCAAGGTCAGCTCAGTTGCTGGGGCTGGACTGACCCTTCCTACAGTCCTCTCCAGCCTACTGCCTCCCCCCAACCCCTCCAACCCCTCCCCTCCCCTTCCTACTTCTCCCTCCCCCACCTCACCACCCATCCCCCACCCGCGCACAGATAATTTCCTTCCAGTGCTTCCTGGCTATCTTCAGTAGGTCAGTTTCTTGAGAGAGGAGACTGAGTCAGCCAGCTGCACCAGGTGGCTAAGGTTACTTCTGGGGTAAGCATTCCATTAGACCTAGTTCAGGCCTGTGCTTCACCTACTTCAGGCTGGTGTCTCTGGCTTGCCCTGGCTCTGTGGTGGAATTTGGCCACCAGTTTTGATGATGTCCTCTAGGAAAAAAAAATATAGACTTATGTTGTCCTTTTTTTTTTAAGATTTATTTATTTATTTATTTATTTAATGTATATAAGTACACTGTAGCTGTACAGATGGTTGTGAGTCTTCATCTGGTTGTTGGGAATTGAATTTAGGACCTCTGCTCACTCTGGTCAGCCCTGCTCGCTCCAGCCTAAAGATTTATTTATTATTATACCTAAGTAGCCTGTAGCTGACTTCAAATACATCAGAAGAGGGCATCAGATCTCATTATGGGTTGTTGTGAGCCACCATGTGGTTGCTGGGATTTGAACTCAGGACCTTCAGAAGTGCAGTCAGTGCTCCTACCCACTGAGCCATCTCTCCAGCCCCCCACCCTGCTTTTTATGGTAACGTTGTTGCAATTCTCTACATTCTTCTTATCCTGTGACTTTTGTTTTTGTTTGTTTTGTTTGTTTTGTTTTTGTTTTTCATAGACAGGGTTTCTCTGTATAGCCCTGGCTGTCTTGGAACTCACTTTGTAGACCAGGCTGGCCTCGAACTCAGAAATCCACCTGCCTCTGCCTCCCAAGTGCTGGGATTAAAGGCGTGCGCCACCACTGCCCAGTTTATCCTGCAACATTTTATGTGATACCTCTGACCAACTGGTTTTGTACTTAAAGGTATGTGGAGGTGACACATTCAAAATGGTGTTTCTTTCTTCCTCTTCATCCTGGAGACCCACACTCTTCCCGGTTTTTACTCCTTCCTTTCTCCTTCCTTCCTTCCTTCCTTCCTTCCTTCCTTCCTTCCTTCCTTCCTTCCTTCCTTCCTTCCTCTCTCCCTCCCTTCCTCCCTCTTTCTTTCCCTCCCACCCTCCCTCTTTCTTTTCTTCCCTCCAAAGCATCTTTTCTTTCTTATCAGTAACAAAACAACCAGCATGATCTCTAAAAGAGCTACAGAAGAGGAGCAGCCTATCTTCAAGTAGCTTCTAGCCCACCATCTTGGCCCTTCCCACACCTACTGGTCTGACAATCATCCCTGGTCGGAAAATGCAGGGAGCCAGGCTGTTTGGCGCAAACAGTGATAAAGAAAATACTGAAAGAGAAATAATTGTAAGTTAGTATTAAAATGTGCAGGCAGACATTCAGGTTAAAACAACAACAACAACAAAATCCCTTTATCTGAGATGCTTGAGATAGAAGTGCTTCAGATTTAGATTTTTTATTTAGATTTGGGGTTATTAGCATAATGTCTAATGATATATTTTGGGGATGAGCCCCAAAATGCATACTCAAAAGTTATTTCTTTTATGTATAACATGATCCATATTGCCTGGAGATAATCCTACACAAACATTGGTTGTATTTATCATAGGAAATGGTGAGTACTATGGCATTTTTCAGAGAAAGAGTTGGGGAGAAGGGAGAAAGGATGGGGTAGGGAGGATGAGTGTCTCCACAGAGCACACTGCTGACCTGGGATGCCAGGCATCCGATCCATCCCTGAGGTCTCTCTGAACTTCTCTCATCCCATAGAGTGTTCAGTTCCCTATCCCCAGGACGGGATCTAGTATTTTCATATAAAAACAAAAACAAAAACAAAAACAAAAACAACCCTTTTAGTTACAATCAAAGACAATCTCTACAGATCATAGTCAAGAAACATTAGACACCAGCTTCAGTTTCACCCTGAGAAGCACCCTGTCTCTACCACTGCCCTGGTTTCTAGTGTAAACTATTATTACTTTTTAAGTTGTTTGTAGATTCAGAGGAAGGATCGAGCACCAGACACTCCTCTGGTCCCTTCAGATGATGTCATCGGTGGTGTTTACACCAGTGGGCGTGTTCTCAGTGCAAATATCAACATCAAACCAGAACACGGCAACCTCTGAGGAGGCCCCAAGGCCTGGGACTCTGCTCACCATTGAGATGCCATGAACACAACAGGGTCTCATTCTAAGCATACGCTGCTTTGTGAGGCGCTCGAGCGTGCCTGTGAACATGCGTACCCAAATACTTCCGGAACCTTCTGAAGGGTCACTTTAAAGAGTAATAGAAATTTGGAGTTAAAGCATATAAGCCAGCTTTCAAAAAAAAAAAAATAACGAACCCCTTCATCTTAAGAAAGAAGCAAATTACTGCAAATGAAAAATGAACAAAAACCTCAAGTTGTATGTTACTATGGGAGACAGATCCACAAACAGGGACAGGGATTTCTAAGGTGCCATCTGTGTGTCACAGAATCTCAAGAGAGGACATAATGGGACATGTTATTACCCCCAACATTAGTCCCAGGCACACACTATAAATTAGATCCCCCTCCTGCCCTTTTTTTCTTGTAACTTGATGCTTTCTTGGTCTATTTATTCTTTCCAATCTGGTGAACTTTCTGAACCCGAGAGGGGTTTGAGGAGGAAAAGAAATGGTGCTCTTACTCTTCTCAGACAATATGAGCAACTTCATTCTATTGTTATAAATTCTAAACAAAACCTCTTCTTAAATGACTTTAAAATTTTAATTTCTTAAATAATTGAATTCCTAAATATTCTTAAAATATTCTTTTAAATTTAAATTCTTAAATTCTTCTCGAGTATTTTTAATGTGTGTGGTTGTTTTGCCTGCAGGAATGAATGTCTGTGCACCCCAAATGTGAAGTGTCCATAGAAGCCAGAAGAGGGGGCGCCAGATTCTCAGGAACTGGAGCTACAGGCTGTGGGTGCTGGGAATGGAACCCACGCCCCCTAAGAGAGCAAGGCGTGATCCTAACCACGGAGCCATCCCTCCAGCCTCCAAATAAAACCCTGTTTGGAACTGCTTCCCTCTAAGGCCTGTGACTATATTTTTAGATGCCTTTCACAACTCTGCTTACACGTGGGAGAAACACGTCTCACTCGCATCTGACTGCTTCACATAGCTCTGTTTTCAGACGCCCCATAAAACCTCCAGGTTTACGAGTCTCCAAACCTCTTTTAGAATAGGATTTATGTTTAAAAAACAATTACTGCTTTCGGGTCCTGCTTCTTATAAGACTGATAAGAGGTTTCGACAGAAAATAAACATACTTCTACATTAGATTTGATGCTTCCTCTCTCCATGTGACTCAGAACGAAAGAAACATGGAAGCTACTCCAAAGACGGAAAGAAAAAGGGCTCTTCAGAAATCCACGACGGTGGTGATACCCAAAAAGAGGAGACAAAAAGATGCACCAAGATGTTCTCACTAAGGCAAGCCAGACAGGCTCTGGCACAAACAGATTAGCAGCCCTACCCACTGAACAAGCCAGTGCCTGCACAAGGCTCAACTCCAGATACAGGTTTTGGTAAGACAGTGATATTTTCTCAGAGGACAGTTCAGCAATGGGAAACAGATCAATCCAGAGGACTCAAGAGGACTCAGAAGGCAGCAGCCAGCCACCATGTTGAGAGGGAACCTATTTTTCAAAAACTTACAGGCATCCAGAGAACAGGGAATAACACAAGTAAATAAGCCACCACTACAGGGTGAAAGCTGTCCTAGGAGGAAGCTGTGGGGAGTCAGAGCACCACAGGCTGACCATTCAAAGGGTGGGGCCAGCTGGAGACTCAGCTCAGGCAGCAAAGTAGGCAAGGAAAGATGGTCCTATGTTCAGTGGCTGGGGTATCTCACCAACTGAAAATAATCTGGATAGCCCTGGGCCTGAGGTCAGTGTGTAGGCCTGCTGCTCACTGCTGTAGAACGCGTGCTGTTAGACGTGTCCCTCACACTGAGTCCTTGACATCCATGGCCTCATCCCTTCCACGGGGAGATGAATACATATCACATCCTGACAGTACAAATGCAGCTCCTCTGCCTGCATCAGAGCTCTGTGTTGTCATTTCCACTCGATATTTCCCCATGTGTGCATGCAGGAAAAGGGCCCAGCTCTATCACTCTGTGTGTGGAACGATCCTGAGAGGAAGAGAGAAGCTTCCCAGCCCACAGGCTGCAAAGATGAGGAACTTGTGACCCAAATACAGGGAGATCCCAAAGAGAGGACAGCTCAGGGTGACACCAGACACTTGTCCAATACACTGGACACCAGGGTCAACCACAGAAGAGGCAGGAGTCAGACAGGTCACCTGACAGCCATCATCCCCAGTGCCTATGGCTGTCGGTCTCCAGTATTCCAAGACCCAGAAACAACTGTTGCCAACATTCAATCTTCATTTCTTCCGTTCCACCCTGTGCTTCTTCATCTTCTCCTTCTATTCTATGTTACAAATGTGCTTAGCTTATCCTAGTTTTAAAATTATAAATTTCTATCTCTTAGTACATTGATCTGATTAGTTCATTTTTCATGATAGGGCAATCTTTACTTCCTTTCATTTCTTCTTCTATTTATTTTATTCCTTTTTGACTACCATTTCTTTCCCCGTTTCTATTCTACTATACTTTTAGTAGTATTTTGGTGGTCTTATTTTTCATTAATTTTTTCATGCTTTTTGATCGTTTCCTGTCCCCTAACTCCTCCAAATTCCTCCCCAGAGCAGCTGCCCACCTAACTTTATGTTCTTTCTCTCTCTTTCAAAAAATAAAAATCAAGAAATACACCAAAAAATAATCCACAAAGACACAAAGATGAAAATCAAAACAAACAAGTGAAAAAGTATAAAACAAAAAAATTGCAAAGCAAAGCACAGCAAAATGAAACTAAAAGTCCACAAAAAGATCCTTGAGTTCAGATTGTGTTGGCCAACCACTCTGAGGCATGGAGTCTGTCCTGGAGGGTGATTGAGATGCCCAGAGAGAGAGTCTATTGGAGAAAGCTGACATATTAATCAAGGTTTTCCAGAGGAACAGAACTGGTAATATATGTGTGTGTGTGTGTGTGTGTGTATGAGACTGATTCGAATGTTACAGTCTGTGGATCAGGTAGACCAACTACAGTAGTCTACTAATAGAAAGTCCAAAATCCAGAAGTTTTCAGTCTGCAAGGCTGGCTGTCTCAGCTGGTCTTTGGTATACTAACTTCAGAATGCTGAAGAACAAGAATCTAATGCCAGTGAGAGAACAGACCTGTCAGCCACAGCAAAGGCAAACAAGCAAAGAATACAAGCTTTCTTCTTCCGTGTTCTTTACATAGGTTGCTGTTCTTTACATAATGTGTGGCCCAGATTTAAGGTGGATCTTCTTGCTTCATAAGACCAGAATTTAGGGTGGATCTCTCCACTTCAAATGATTTAATTAAGAAAAATCCCTCACAGGTGTACCCAGCTGCTTGGGTCTTAATTAATTCCAGATGTAGTCAAGTTGACAAGCAAGAATAGCCACCACAACTGATTTTCCCTTTGCCAGAGGTTATTGTTGTGCCCAAAAGACCACCAAGGAGCTAATTCTGACAGTAGGGCCTTTATTACAAGCTTGAGCTTGGGTCATTCTGCCATCTCTGATGTAGCAGAACAGGAGGGTGAAGCCCAGAGCTCTCAGTGGGACAAGGTTTTATAGGAAATGAGCAATGGAGGGGGTTTCTAGACGGGCACACATCTGGTTGAGGGGGATTATGGAATTTTGTTGCCCTTTAACATAATTGGCTGGTGCTCGGAGCCAAACCATAAACTTCTGCTTTCTACCTGATTGGTGGTTATTAGGAAGTGAAGTGCCAAGGGCAGGCTTATAACCTGGAGGTGCAGGTTTGTTGGAGAATAACCTAGAAAGTGGTGCTAGGTGCCGGCTTGTTAGTTACCACCTTAGGTCAGGTTCTCTAAGGAGTTTGAACCCCACGATCTGATCTCTCAGTTGTCAGTTGCTAATAACTTCTTGGTTAAGGGTGGGACTCCATGTCTACTGAACCCCAAGATCTGATGTCTCAGTTGTCAGTTGCTAATATCGTCTTGGTTAAGGGTGGGACTCCATGTCTACTTTCCCTACTCACTGCTGGAACCATGTACGTCTTGAACCAGCGAAGGTTTTGTACACACTGCCAGCCTCTGCGAGTTCATATGTGCATCCTTTGCTTGGAGCCATCCATCACCTCTGGCTCTTGCAATCTCTCTGTCTCCTCTTCTACACAGACCCTGAGCATGGAGGGAAGAGTTGGATTAAGCTGTCCCTTTCAGGACCGAGTGTTCCCAGGTCCCTCAAGCTGCACTTTGTTCAGTTGTAGGTCTGTCTTAGTCTGTTGTCCTATTGCTATGAAGAGAAACCATGACCAAAGAAACTCTTATGAAGGAAATTCTTGATTTGGGGCTTTCTTACAGCTTTAGGGGTTTAGGCTGTTGTCGGCCATCATCATGGGTAGGAAGCCTGGCAGCAGGTAGACTTGGTGCTGGAGGAGCATCGGAGAGTTCTAAATCCAGATCCACAGGCAGCAGGAAGGGAGAGCCTCTGGGCTTGGAATGGGCTTTCTGAAACTCAAAGCCCATTCCTCTCCTCCAGTGGCGGCCTTCCACACCAACAAGGCCAGGCTCATTAATCCTTTCCAATAGTGCCGCTCGCTCCCTGGTAACCAAGCATTCAAATTTATGAGCCTATGGAAGCCACTCTCATTCACCACAGGGTCCCCGTGTTGATGTCTGTCTGTCTGCAAGCCTCTCTGGCGTGAATATGGAGGCAGATTGTTAGGGGCCACCTAGTTGCTTTAGCAGAACAATAGTGTTCAGTTTTCTCCAAAGTCCAAGACCTATCCGGTGTGGGGTTGTTCTAGCAGTGTCAAGTACAGGTTCCATCTCATGGAGTGGGCCTTAAACCCAACCAGAAAGTGGTTGGTCGCTTCCATAATGTTTGACGATACTGCACTCGTGCTCCTCACAGGCTGCTGTAGGTTTCAGGCTTTGTAGCTGGGTGATACTGATGATTACTCTCTTCTCTGAGAGCATGCAGAGTGCAGTCTAGTACCGTGAATGCCAGTCAGCAGGGGTGAGGCTTCTAGTTATTGACTGCCTTATTTTTAAAAGAAAAATCTTATAGGCATAGTGTCTCTGTGCACGGTGTAAAGATTATCCTTGTGTTATTGAAATGCTGGTTTCTCTGCCCTCATCTCTTGCTTCAATCTGGACACGACATTATAATGTTTATGTCAAGAATCTCCCGTCTTGAGTTTATATAAGCAATGTTTACCATTTGTTCTCTGTGTTGTCATTAAAAGACGATCAGCCAATGGCTGGGCTAAAGAGAGGATAGGGCAGAACTTCCACCAGCCATGGAAGGGGGAGAGAGAGAAGAGGAAGAAAGATAAAAATCCAACCAACAAAATAACAGGAATTAGCAAATGTATCTCAAAAATACCCTAAAATGTAAATGACCTCAATTTACAAAAACCAAACAAATAGAAATCCACATGTGCTAACTAGATTAAAAACCTAAATCCACTCACCTGTTCTCTCCAAGACGTATGTTTCACTGGCTAAGCTGCCAGTAAACTAGGAGTCAAAGAATATAAAACAATGTATAAATGAACAGGAGCCCAAAACAAACTGATGGAGTTTTTCTAATATCTGACAAAGTATATTTTAAACAAAATAGTCAGGAGAAATAAAGAAGGCAACCACATATGAAGAAAAAAAGGACAATTAGTCAAAAGATACAATTAAAAATATATAGACACCAGATGCTGGGAGTCCCAATTTCATATAACAAACATTTAATGAATTAAAAAGCCAGATAAATCCTGTTTAATAATGGTAATTTCAATACTTCACTCTTATCCTATCTTAGGTAGATCATCCAACTAAAACTTAACAACTACAACAACAACAGGCTTCAAATGAAACTACAGCATAGAACATCGGACTTAGCAAATAGCGTAAAGAATAAGCCAGCCAAGAGCAACAAGAGCAACCAAATGCACATCTTTCCAAGCAATCCATAGAACCGTCTGTAAAATAGACCATATTCTAGGCCAGAAAGTGAGCCTTAACAAACGAAAAGAGAGCTAAGATCATTTATTCTGTCTTATCAGATTATACTAAAGTGAAGCTATATGTCAAGAACAAGAGAAACCATACAACTATGACCACTGTCTGCAGAAGCAGTCAGGGAGGAAGTTAAAACTTCCTAACCGAAATAAAAATGAAAGCCCTATTTACCAGCATCTTTGGGACAGAGCTAAGGGAAGTCTAAGAGAAAAATGGACAGCAAGAGTTCTTAGTGTTAAAAATCAGTCCCAGAAGGCTTCAGGCAAGTTTAGGTGGGCAAGGTATTCCCTGCATGCTCCATAGCACATTTCTGCCTGTGAGATTTGAATCACATACTCAACAATGATGGCAGAGGCCTGGCAGCTTCATCTCAGGGACCACCACATATGAGCATTCCCGAAGGACTGCACCTACACCCAGAGTGGACAACAGACACTGGGTTCATCTCTTGCCCTACTAAGAATGAATCTGGCTTGGTCCAGTGATTTTTCTGCTTCAAGAAGCTTGAAAGCTGGTATGAACACTCCATAAAAAGGCAAAAAAAAAAATTCATCTGTGCATGTATTCTTCACGTTTAAGATGCAGGTTGAAGAACTAACCTTCAGTGATTTTTTTTTTTTTAAACCCGGCAAAGAAAGAACCAAGAAAAAATTTCGAAGGAAACCAAAAGCAAGCAGAGACTTTGAAGAAACTAAGAAAGTCTGCTACAACACAGAGTGACTTGCTGCCTTGGGTGAGCCCTTGATAGGGTGACCTGGTCCTAAGTGACATGTCACATCTACATCATGTTCCCCTGTTTTCCCAGAATTCTGTGGGGGTCTCTAACAATATCTCAGCTCTCTAAAGAGAGTCTGACATTTCTAAGCATTATTTTTGGTTTTGGGAGGCTAGTTCTGTTGGTCACGTAACTGCTTCTCTATTGTGGCTTTTCAGTCTTGGACTTAAGCAAGAAGAAAGAGGGGTGAGTGAGTAGGACAGTGTCCTGTGACAGGTCCTGATGGGGGATATGTACCCAAGTGAGGAGTTTCTGGTGTTTGTGTTCCAATACCCAATAGCTGAGGTGCCCTGTGCTCTGTGGGTGTGGTATATGTGCTGGTATATACCTCTGTAGGTGTGGTATATGTGCTGGTATATACCTCTGTAGGTGTGGTATATGTGCTGGTATATACCTCTGTAGGTATATGTGCTGGTATATACCTCTGTAGGCATGGTATATGTGCTGGTATATACCTCTGTAGGCATGGTATATGTGCTGGTATATACCTCTGTAGGTATATGTGCTGGTATATACCTCTGTAGGTGTGGTATATGTGCTGGTATATACCTCTGTAGGTGTGGTATATGTGCTGGTATATACCTCTGTAGGTATATGTGCTGGTATATACCTCTGTAGGCGTGGTATATGTGCTGGTATATACCTCTGTAGGCGTGGTATATGTGCTGGTATATACCTCTGTAGGTGCTGGTACTGGTGCTTCATCTGTATTTCTTATGTAAGTTTTTCTAACATAGGTAATGGAAGAAAAATCACAAAAAAAATGAAAGAAAGGAAGAACAAAAAGAAAATAAGAAAATCAAACAAATAACCTAATGATGTACCTCAAAATCTCAGACAAACGAGAACAAATCAACCCCAAAGCAGAGGGGAAAAGAGTAAAGCAGAACATATAACAACCATGGTAGTTATTCAGGAAGCAGAGATTAAAGTATCAATACATGCAATCAATCAAAGAGTCTGTTCTTTGAAAAAAAAAATAATCAAATTGCAAGGCTCCTATCCAAATTAACCAAAAGAAAAAAAGAGAAGTTCTAGTTAACAAAGGGCTGTACCCTCAAAACTCTATGTGAACTCAAATTATACTAAAGAACCATAGTAAGAAAAGTAGTGTAGTGCTGGCACAAAGCCAGACATGTAAACCAATGGAATAGAATAGATGACCCAAGAGCAAACCCACAGAAATACAAAGGTTCCAGAGCGACATGCGAGAAAAGACAGCATCTTCAACCCCTGAGACGGATTTTCCACGTGACAGAATGAAAATAGATTTGTATTTCTCACCTTGTGTGAAAATCATTTCTATTTGTAAATGCTCATTCTTTTTTTTTTTTATAAAAATGATTGAAAGATTTATTTTATTTTATTATATGTAAGTACACTGTAGCTGTCCTCAGACACTCCAAAAGAGGGAGCCAGATCTCGTTACGGATGGTTGTGAGCCACCATGTGGTTGCTGGGATTTGAACTTATCACCTTCGGAAGAGCAGTCGGGTGCTCTTACCCACTGAGCCATCTCACCAGCCCATAAATGCTCATTCTTACACACCTGCCCAAAGCATGGAGGTCAGGAAACCTTAGATGCCTTAAGGCAATCAAGAAGGAGGAACATTCTGACAATTAGTTATAACAAAGATCTGACAGCCAGTCGCCGAGGCAGGAAGTGTCAAATATGTCAATAGACCTTCATGAAGCTTTGAAGCTTCTAGAAGAAAAAGAGGTAAAAACACTTCTCGATACAGGCAGAGGAATGGACTTTCTGAAAAAACTCCCATAGCTCAGGAAATAATTCCGAGGAACTGACAGATTAAGTGAAATATGGAAAGTTTCTGCACAGCAAAGGGGATAATCATCAGAGTAAAGAGAACCCTTCAGGATGGGTGTGGAATAAAAATAGCCCCCATGGGCTAGTAGCAAATGGGACTACTAGGGGGTGTGGCCTTGTTGGAGTGGGTGTGGCTTTGTTGGAGTGGGTGTGGTCTAGGTGCAGTGGGTATGGCCTTGTTGGAGTCGCTGTAGCCTGGGTGGAGAAAGTATGTGACTGAGAGCTGACTTCGACATCTCAGATACTCAAGCCAGGCCCAGTGTTTCATTTTATCCCTGCTGTCTACAGATCCAGATGTAGAAGTCACAGCTACTTCTCCAGCACCATGTCTTCCTGCATGCCGCCATGTTTCCTTCCATGATGATAATAGACGAAGCTTCTGAACTGTAAGCCAGCCCCAATTAAATGCTATCCTTTTTAAGAGTTGCCCTGGTCATGGTGTCTCTTCACAGGAGTAGAAACCTCAACTTAGACTGTGGGGAAAGGATCTTTGCCAACTACATACCAGACAAGGGATTGAGATCTAGAATGTTAATTGCAAAATGTCTAGAGTTTAATATCTAGGATAAAGAACTGCAGAAATTGAATATCAAGAGCCACCAATCAATATGTTGTTGAACAAACTTAATAGACAGGCATTAAGAAGAAGTATAGATAAAGCAGCGAATATTTGAAAAAATGTTCAGCATTCTTAGCTATCGGGGAAATGCAAATTAAAATCATATGGAGATTCTATCTCTCCCTAGTTGGAATAGCTGTCATCATGAAAATAAACTGCTGGAGAATGGGGGAATTGTGGGTAAAGAGGAAACTGTATTCACTGCTGACAGAAATATAAACTGGTATAGCCACTATGAAAATCAATATGAAATTTTCTCAAAAAAAAAAATACACATAGCATATCACCCAATTGTACAATTTCTCGACTACCTCTGAAGAACTCTAAGACAGATACTTGTGTAACCATGTTTGTTGATACTTAATTCACAATAACTAGAATACCAGCCTAGGAACCAGGAAGTAGGAACCAGCCTAGATATTTATGGACAGATGAATAGATTTAAAAAAAAAAAAACTTTGTGGTACATATATACAATGGAATTTCTTTCATTCAGCTGTATAGAAAATGAAATTTAGCATTTTCAGGGAGATAAATGGATCAGGGAATAATTACGTTGGAAGAGATAAGCCAGTGTCAGAAAGACAAACACTGCATATTTTCTTATTTTTAATTTCTCTCTGCATTTAAATTTATGCATATCAAAAGTTAGACTGGGGTCCATGAGAAAGGAGAGCTATTGAGAGGGGACAGGGAGAAAGCAATAGGACGCATGTGCCATGAAATCAGAGGAGGGACTATTTAGTGGGAGGAAGAGGACCAACAGCAGGGGATGCAAGAGGAGAAGAGCACAAGGGCAGTGGAGATTTTAAAACAAGTATAATGATGTGTATGAATGAGATGCCGCCGTGAAGCCTACCCCTTTGCATCATAATGTCAAAATTAATATTAAAATAAAGTAAGTGTTGTTATAAAGGGAAAAAGAAAATCAAAATGAGTAGTGCCCGTTCCTATACACTCTAAAAATGGATAAAAACTATAAGCTGAGGCTGGTGATGAATCCTTTCGGCCGTGTACAAATTGCTTTTCTTATAATGGAGCAATGTGAAAGATTGTCTCGAAAGTTCTTTCACGTTGAGAGCTGTATCGATCAATGACTTTAAGTAGAGCTGGCACGTGCACGCATATATATTTTCTACCTATCAGAATTACCTGACATCTCACTTTAAATGTTAGACATCCTAACTGATCTTGTCTCTGGCAAGCAGTGTTATTGGTCACATACAGGCCATAGAGCTGAGTTTACACACAGCCCTCCATCACGACATAACATCTTGAGTAAAAGATACTAGCTCCATTATTAATGGTGATTGTTAAAGTGTCCTTTGAGAAAAGCAAGCTGTTGGCCAGGTCCACAGAAGTAGGAAAGCTTGCTCTTCAACTTGTCAATCACCAATATGGTGCCTACTGCCCCACAAAATGCATAATGAGGAGAACAAAGAGGTTTCTATTTAACTCTTACTACTTAGAGCATTGTCAGGTTTACAGAAATAAGTGAAGGCCGATGAGTTCATGATGTGCCAAGGCATGCCTCACTTCAGAACCACACCTGAGCTCCCTGATATCCTGGCAAGAATAATTCCCTGAGCATGAAAATGATAGATCAATTAATCACACCCCCTCTCTACACACACACACACACACACACACACACACACACACACACCACCGGAGGCCTCTAAATAATGAGGGAAATTCTTCTTTGATGTCAGGAGGGGAACAATCATGCTGCCATCCCCATCTCTGATGAATTCTAAGTCCTTGCAGAATGACAACAGCTACAATCATCTTCCACTTTGGCACTTAATTCACTAAACCACTACACGAATATTTATCAAGAGTGATGATGTTTGTGATTCTGATAGTCTGTACAATGTTTCTCCCTTATAACATAAAACTATATACCTTCTGCAAATATATCTCCCATGAAGACAAGGAACATATTTTCTTAGTCCTGCCTAAGAACATGAGGTCTTTTTTTTTTTCCTTCTTTCTCCTTCTTTTGTTTGGTTGAAGATATTTGGGGAACAAACCACATGGTTTGATCATGGCCTCATTACTTTCAACTAAAATCCCTAGGCCTTTCTTTCTTCATATAAACTTACATTCAACTGACTCTCTACCATAATGTACAGCTGAATTTAATTTAATTTAATTGCATGGGTATGCATGTTTTGCCTGCATGTATGGCTGTTCATGTGTGTATATACAGTGCCCACAGAGGCCATGAGAGTAACAGATCCCCTGGGACAGGAGTTGCAGATGGTGTTAGCTACCATGTGGGGGCAGAGAATTGATCCTAGGTCCTCTATAAGAGTAGCTACTGCTCTGAAGCATTGAGTCAACTCTCTAGTCCTTGCAGCTGATTTTTGATATATGTTAAAGTAATGTTTACTTTGCATTTACTTGGTCTTGTTCAATGTATTTATTTCAATCCACTGTCACAAGTAATCATGATCATTTGAAATTTCATCTTGCCACACAATACATTAATGTCTGTGATGGCATCTGAAAATGGAATGAGTAGAAGTGTGTGTGTGTGTGTGTGTGTGTGTGTGTGTGTGTGTGTGTATGAGTGTATATATGTGAAAGTATGTGAGTGTGTGTGGGCATGTGTCAGTGCGTGAGTGTGTGTATGTGAGAGTATGTGAGTGTGTGTATGTGTGTGAGTGTATGTATATGTGAGTGTGTGTATGTAAGTATGTGTGTGAGTGTTTGTTAGTGTGTGTTGGTGTGTGTGAGAGTGTGTATGTGTGAGTGTTTGTTAGTG
This sequence comes from Mus minutoides, assembly GCA_902729485.2. Lineage (NCBI taxonomy): Eukaryota > Metazoa > Chordata > Mammalia > Rodentia > Muridae > Mus > Mus minutoides. Next base: position 71,729 of record LR752364.1, on the reverse strand, counting down.
TGTGTTGGTGTGTGTGAGAGTGTGTATGTGTGTGTGTAATGAAGAGGATGTATGTATGTGTGTATCTAGAAGATAGGGGAAATTTTATGGAGTTGTTTCTCTCCTTTCTACCTTACATAGTTTCTGGAAACTGAACTCAGGTTGGCATGCTTGGACTACAAGCCCTTCACCCACTAAGTCATCTCACCCACCTATCCTAGGCAGTTGTAGCAGCTAAATGTATCTAAGCTTTCCACCTACTAATAATTAGTAATGAGCAGGTCCTGAGATACCTACCATTGTCCCACTATGAACCAACCTCTAATTTTTTATCTCCTAGACCTTCTTAAAACCTAGGCCTAAGTAATACTCAAACCCCCTGTCGGCTGCTTTGCCACAATCAGGATGCATTCCCTGAACCTGGCTGTTCAGTAAGTTAAAACCAAACAGGATATGTACTGTAAGCTACTCAGGGTAAGCATTTTCCTCCCGTGTTGGAATTGCCCCCTAATCTTTGAACAACCAGGAACCTGACTCTGCCAATTGCTACTAGAAAAAGAAAAAAGTTAGTTTCTTTTAATAAAAGCAAAGAAGTTCACCTATAAAATTCAAAGATGATAATAAAACCCAAATTGAAAATCACAAAAGAAGTGGAGATCTGTAAGTAGCAGCCAGAGCTGGACCACTAATTTGGATTGTCACCATTACAAATGTGTGGGAGGGATCCAGGGTTTACAAATGTCTTACATTTGATTCTCATCCTCTTATCTCTTCTGTCCCTGGCTCCAGTTCTTCTCAGAATCTGTTGTCTGGCTTATGTTAATGGTTTTGTAAACTCACCAGCCATTTTGTCTTCAAATATTAGTTTTGGTCCATAGTCCTAGCTAGGGTTTTGTCAAGTTGGCACAAGATAGAGTCACTGGAAGAGAGGGGACTCAACTGAGAAATGTCCTCACCAGAGTGGCCTGTGGGCAAGCCTGTGGGCAAGCCTGTGGTGCATTTTCTCCATTAGTTACTAATGTAGGAGGCCCAGACCATTGTGGGTGGCGCTGTCCCTAGGTTAGTAGGTGTCCTGACTGGTCTAAGAAAGCAGACTGAGCAAGTTGTGAGGACCAAGACATTAAGGAACATTCCTCCATGGCCTCTGCATCAGCTCCTGCCTCCAGGTTCCTGCCTTGAGTCCTTGCCCTGAGTTTCTTAGGTGGTGGACCACAGTTCTCAGATGAAATAAACCTATAAACCCTTTCTTCCCTAAGGGTTTTTTTGTTATTGGGGTTTGTTTTGTTGTTGTTGTTGCTTTTGTTTTTGCTTTTGAGTTTTTCTGGAGTTTTTTTGGTCATGGTGTTTTATCACAGCAACAGAAACCCTCACTAAGACATGATCTCTACTAGCTCGCTAATCATATATACATATATGTGTGTGTGTGT
>LR752364.1:17861-70223 GCA_902729485.2 Mus minutoides | reverse complement strand
ACAGAATAAGTGTGTACAATTTAAAGTCTGTGGCTGCCAACTCCACTGTCTGGATGCACTGTGGATCCTTTTCTGTTGGGTTTTTCTTTAAGGGTTTAAAGGTCTTGTGTACTGGTTACTTTTTATTTTGTGCTACACACTGTGTTTGCTAACACTCAGAGAACTACTTTGTGTCAAGGGCATTTCATTTCCAACTAATAGGATTAACTAGGGAGCTGGAGGCACTGGTGAATTGAGACTCTTTAATCTAGCTTCAGGAACTGAGTTAATTTCACTAAACTGAATTCTCTTAACAGTTCCTGTGTACTTTGAGTTTACCCTTAAATTTTAAATACATACTTTTAAAAGGCAGCCTAGATTCAGGCAGGTTTACCAGAAATGTGTCACAAATTTTTGGGGGACTAGGAATACATGTCCATTTGCCTCACAAAGAGCACCAACAACAGACCAAAGAAGCAGCTCCTCCCAAGTCTAGCTATAGGTGAACCTATGCATTTGTTGGTCTCAATTCCAGGAGCGTGGATGGCGGGCTACTTACAGGAGCACAGGTAACTAAAACAAAGATGCATCATGGGAAAGGCCACCCCATCAAGGAAACTGCATCCCACCTTTAGTTCATGTGTATACACTAGCCACTTCTAAGGCCATGCATACCAGAGGGATAGAAGGGAGTGGTCCATAGACTTCTAGATGAATCCTCAAAAGTGTTCCATCCCTCTCCTCCCAACATTCCTTTCACGGGAAGTGGTACCACCCACTGTCACTCCACTTCCTTTTACAAGAGGAAGCTTCTCTGATGGTGGTTGAACTGATCTATGAGTATAACAGAATGTTATTAGAAGTCATTTTATTGCTATATTCTTTTTTATAATGGTTTTATTTGGTTTTACCCTAGGTCTCTGTCTTAGTTAAGGTTTGACTGCTGTGAACAGACACCATGACCAAGGCATCTCTTATAAGAACAACAGTTCATTGGGGCTGGCTTACAGGTTCAGAGGTTCAGTCCATTGTCATTAAGGCAGGAACATGGCAGCATCCAGGCAGGCATGATGTAGGAGGAGCTGAGAGTTCTATATCTTCATCTGAAGGCTGCTAGGAGAAGACTGGTTCCCACATAGTTAGGAGGATGGCCTTAACACCCAGGACCATAGTGACACTCTTCCTCCAACAAGGCCACACCTACACCAAGGCCCACTCCAACAAGGCCATACCTCCAAATAGTGCCACTCTCAGGACCAAGCCTATTCAAACCACCACAATCTATTCTCAGGTTCTTGATCACTCAAGCAGTGTCAGTATAGGTTCCATCTAGTATAGTGGGCCTTAAGTCAAATCAGAGATTGGTTGGTTATTCCCACAAAGTTTCTGCCACCACTGTCCTGGCATTATCTTGCAGACAGAACACCTTTATGGATCAAAGGTGTGTGTGGCTTGGTGCTAATGTTCCTTTGATAGCATGCAGAATACCTTCCTGTAGCATTGGTGCTAGAATGTGGGGGTGGAGGCTCTCTACATAGGTAGGTACCAGCTCAACTTCTTTATTTTCAATGAGTTGTGTAGGTGTTGTCTTTAGAAGTGGGGCTGTCTTAGTTAGGGTTTCCACTGCTGCTGTGAAGAGACACCATGACCATGGCAACTCTTATAAAGGAAAGCATTTCATTGGGGCTGGTTTACAGTTCAGAGGTTTAGTCCATTGTCATCATGCCGGGAAGCATGGCAGCATGCAGGCAAACATGTGACTGGGGAGATAGCTGAGAGTTCTACATCCAGACCATCAGACAGAATGAAGACTGAGCCACTGGGCCTGGGTTGAGCATCTGAGACATCAAAGTCCAGAGACCCACTTTCTCCAACAATACCACACCTCCTCCAAAAAGGCCACACATTCTAATAGTGCCACTCCCTGTGGGCCTGTGGGAGATATTTTATTCAAACCACCACAGGGACCTTGCTGTCAGTTTGTGAAGAGCAACCTATAGTCTTGGCAACAGCCTGGTAACAACCAAGCATTGATCTGAGCTGGCTTAAACCTAAGTTTAGTGTGAAATGTTCCCCTCAAGGTTTAGTGAACACTAGTAAAAGTCTTCACAATCAATTTCTTAAGGCCATAATCCCAGATAGTAATTCAATTGCTAGTATAATTAATTAATTAATTAATTATTAATTTTGAAATGGTAAAGGTCTTTGTTTTGCGACTTTCTTACATTTCAGTAGATTTCATCATTCACTGTGCTGACTGGAATTTTATCACTGTTTTAAGTAGTGCTCCATGTGAGATCGCTCTGTCCCTCTGGAGTCTACGTCTGGGTAATGACTGTGTTGTTTTCAGTTTCCAGTTGTTTGTAGATAGTCATTTTCTAAATGTTTCTGAAGACCTCGGCGCTCTAATGGAAACGTAAGCACCCTGGCTTCATCTTGATAACATACTAGTAGTGAGTATAAGTGATAACAGACAAATGTGGCCTGATTACCACCACTCAGGAAAACAATATTATGTTAGAAATGCCAGATAATCTTTCTCAGGGTGGCTATAGACTTAAAACATTATACACACTCATCTTTAAGAAGGTTCTGATAATAATTAGCTTCCTAGCAACATGGGGCTTTTTAGAGCAAGCATCTGTTAGAAAAGCTGAAATAAAAGAGAAATTGTCACAAAAGCCTCTCATTAAGAGGTGTCATTCACTTGGTGAGACGCTTTAAAACAGCCAAACCCTCTCATATACAGTTATGAATATTTATTGTCATTTCATTTTGAGATTGGTTCCAATCTACTGACTTCTTCCTGTGGAGTCTTGCAATCAATGTAATTAGTTTCCAGTAGATTTCAAACGTAAATGTGGTTTATTGGTCATGTGGAAGGTAATAACAGCACAGGACCCTAAGTTGACTGCCATGGCCCAAACCACTGCTATGATATTCAATGTAAATAAACTCCCTTTAGACTCAATTTTATCATCTGTAAAATGGGGGAAAATAATAGCACCCATCTTGTATAATAATAAAAGTATTAAAGGGGATCAGTCATATAAACAAACCTGCCTAGGACTGTCCCCTAATGTTCTCCTTAAATGGTGGCTGTGTGCAATCTATCTAATAGTGTCAATTAGACACATAACTCATAGGCAGAGCTGTAGAGCAACAGCAAATAATGACAGGTAATATTCAGCCATCACTCTTCCAGAATGATCCAATATTATGGACCACCTAGCAAATCCATTTTCTCATCTCTGCAACCTTAATCCAGGAGGAAACTCAGGAGGAAGCTAAGATGTTCATAGACAGACCCAACAGGAAACAAGACAGATATAAGGGAATTGTCAGGTTCTATAGCAAATTTGATGTGTGAAGATAGACCAGCCTCACAGAATCACCAAAAAATATGCCTTTTCATATATTTCCCATTGGTATTATAAGTAAACATCATTCAGAATTAGAAGAATACTTTCTAAATATGATCCTTAGAAATGTTCATACAGCCAATATCAATGGCTAGTGGAGACACTCCTGTTAAAACATGGCACGCAGGTTGGTGTGCGCCTCCAGGATCATCGCCACTGAGTTGAGGGAGGCAGAAGGATGGCTAATTCAAAAGCCCTGTAATGGCTACTTAAAAAAAAAAAAAAGATAGATTTATTTATTTATTTATTTATTTAATGTATATATGAGTACACTGTAGCTGTACAGATGGTTGTGAGCCACCATGTGGTTGCTGGGATTTGAACTCAGGACCTTTCAAAGAGCGGTCGGTGCTCTTAACTGCTAAGCCATCTCACCAGCCCCACTCTAATAGCTACTTAGCAAGTCGTTACTTCAAATGACAACAAAAAAATAAGAAAAAAGGAAAGGAAAAAAAGACAGGAAGGAAGGAAGGAAGGAAGGAAGGAAGGAAGGAAGGAAGGAAGGAAGGAGAGAGAGAGAGAGAAAGGAAGAAAGGAAGGAAAGGAAAGGCAAGGCAGGACAAGACAAGGTAAGGAAAGAAGAATTCTCACAAAGGTTGTCATTGCTTTTGCGCTGGAACTTCTCAGCAACAAAGGAAGAAGTGAATGAAGCAGCAATAAGCCAAAGAGTGCATCTGCTTATCCACCGTAGAGCACGCTGTTAGATTACATTAGAGCACACTGGAAGCACTAGCAACAGCAGGTGTTGATGAGGTCGTGGATACGCTACCATCTAAACATCAGGCTTCCTCATCCACCTCTCCTAATCAGTCATTATTGACTTACTGATCAGTTAGCCTCTCCTATCTAGTGGCTCATATCTTTACTGCTCCAATCACCCACACAATTGATGATCACCGGATAAGGTGAACTTATAATACCAAAATACCAATAGGAAACCATTAGGGGCAACAGCAGCAAGGGCGCTAAGCTATTCTCTTCTTGGAAGTTAGAACCCATTTTGTTCTGAACACTGGAAGAAAATTTGAACTGATTACTTCTGAGTGTCCATGGTGACACAGTTGTCGCTAGGATTAATCAAAATGATTTGATGGCTCCTGCCCACATAGATAGTTTGCTACTTGGTGGAGGAAAGAGAAATATATGGCTTTCGTAAGGAAAGCATTTGTAAAATGTAAGTTGTAATAAGGTTTGTGAAGGGGCAATGTAGGCAATCATGTTATTGTGCGCTGTGTAAATTTATCCTTGGACTATTCGAATGCTGATTTCTTTGCCCTCATAGCTTGTTTCAGTCTGGACACAGCATTGTAATGCTTATATCAAGAATCTCCTGTCTCAAGTGTGTGCAAACAATGCTTACCATGTGTTCTCTGCCTCGTCAATAAAAGTCAATCAGCCAATAACTGGCCAGAAGAGAGATTAGATCTGAACTTCCACCAACTAGGGGAGGGGGAGAGAGAGAAGAGTAAGGCAGATTCAACCATGAGGGTGAGGAGACATCGTGGGAAAACACATTTGAACTCAGAGAGTTGGACCAAGCAAGTCTCTCAGGGATTTTGGCTGGGAGAAAGACAGAATAGCTTAGAGGTTTAGAATAGTATTATAAGGCATAGTTATTGTGCTTTAAGTTGAAAATAAATTTTGGTCTCTCTGTGTCGTTATTGAGTAACAGGATAGGATAAAGAGAAACAGCTGGTGTACTAATTTACTACATACATTTATATTAAAATTACCACTACAGGGTAACATAAAACCAAAACTCTGCTGGGGTGAAGGGCTGAATAAGAGAGAGCGTAGAATTTGGAGAATGAATGTTGCTTCAGACCTGAGGGACTAAGAGGAAGGTGCTCAAACACAGGGGCAGGCAGCATCCCAGGGCACAGCAACAAGAAACACAGGAGCAGGCAACAAGAAACACAGGAGCAGGCAGCATCCCAGGGCACAGCAACGATCTGGAAACCAAAGGCCCCTGAGCTGGGAGAAGATGGTGAGGGAAGAAGCACAACAGCCCACAGGACAGATCCTCAAATTCTGCTGCTGACAATAGAGGGCTCATTTAAAAACTCATATAAGAAAAGGCTTAAATTATCTAACCCAGTGTCTTAGTTAAGGTTTCTATTGCTATGAAGAGATACCATGACCATGGCAACTTTTACAGAGGGAAATCTTTCATTGGGGCTGGCTTACAGTTCAGAGGTTTAGTCCATTCACATCATCCAGGAAGCTTGGCGGTATGCAGGCAGACATGGTGCTGGAGGGGTAGCTGAGAGTTCTACATCTGGATTAGGCAAAGAAGTGTTCAAATGCCTGAGCCTATGGAGGCATTTCTCATTCAAACCATCATGCTATTCATCAAAACTCTGACTGCTTCTCCACCAACACCTTTCAAAGTACAGCAACATAAACATTACGTATCATATCTACTTAGAGACATAGACATTATGTATCATTGTAGGGGGTGGGTCCGATGTTAAGGTCCTGTTCCCCAATTGGTTCTTGATTCATCAATAAAGATACCAGCAGTCAATGGATGAGGATGGGGCAGGACACTCAGAGTTGCACAGGAGGACTGACGGGATTGGGAGAACTAGGGAAGAAGGAGGAGGCAGTAGCTGCAGGAGATAAAGCCAACCAACCATGTGAGTTTTTGGTTGGGGTAGCCAATGGCCACTCTATCCGATTATGCCGGGATAGTAGGGGAGGTTTAGGAGTGCAAAATCATTGAGTTAGCAAAGTCATTTTAAGCTTAACTGGTGTGTGTGTGTGTGTGTGTGTGTGTGTGTGTGTGTGTGTGTGTATGTGTGTGTTTCATCCACGGATCTGAGAAAACCTAGGAGGGGGCTAGTGGCGAGGTCCTCCTGGAGCTTAAAGTGGGGTAGCAAAAACTACACACAACATATCATATCTACTCACGAATATGAACATTATGTATCATATCTACTCACAAACATAAACATTATGTATCATATCTACTCACAAGCATAAACATTATGTATCATATCTACTCACAAGCATAAGAAACACTGTCTCAAAAAACAACAAAAAACCCCATTATGTATCATATCTACTCACATTATATATCATATCTACTCACAAACATAAACATTATGTATCATATCTACTCACAAACATAAACATTATATATCATATCTACTCAAACATAAACATTATGTATCATACCTACTCACAAGCTTGCAGGGATTTTTATAAATTGAGGTGGTCTATCCTGAATTCGGTAGGCTTGTCACCTTTATTTCATGCCTACGCCTACATTTAACTCTCACACCTGATCCTCCATATTGTTTCCCATCCCCATCCTATAACCCCCACTCTCTGAGTCAGATTTTTAACACTGTACAAATGAAGAGTCAAAATAGAAGCAGAGGGCACAGAGTGGCCTCCCTCCAATCTTCTCTCTCTAAATTGTAAAAGTCAGGTACTGCTGGAGGACAGAGTCATTACAGCCCTGGGTGTAGGTTTAAAGCAAATTCCACCCTTTATTAGAATGAGGCTCGGGCACGTTACAGAAGCTCATTAAGCCTTAATTCCCTCATTAGTAAAATGAAGATAATATTATCACAGATGAGGAAATGAATGAGAGGTGCTTCCATAGCATCTTTTATACAGGGAGCGTCTACTGGTTTGTTATTACCAGCATCATGTGAACAAATCGTCTACCACAAAGCATATACAGTCAGTTTTGATTGCATGTGTCATGTAGTGGTTCCTAAAGAGCCCCCACACACACACACATACACACATACACACACACTGCTGGCAAGCTAGGGAGTGCACTTATTCATAGAGTTAACAGATACCTATTGAACAAATACCAAGTTTTTATTACTTGTATTTAAAAGGGGTATAGTTAATAAACATCTGTATAAACACACTATAGAATACATTGTTAAAGCTAAAGAGTATTAGATGTATATTTATATATATATATATATTTTTTTTTAAAAAAAACCAACCCAGATATGGGGAACTTGGTGGCAGAAAAAGCTCACGAACTTATCCAGAGTGTGTCATTCCTATGAAACTATAAATACAGCTACGGGACTATGATATCTTCAGTCTAGATTAGTGGTTCTCAACCTTCCTAACGCTGCAGCCCTTTAATACAGCTCCTCATGTTGTGGTGACCCCAACCACACAAAATTACTTTTGTTGCTACTACATGCCTGAAACGTTGCTACTGTTATGAATCACAATGTAAATATCAGATATATTCCACAGGATGGGAACCACTGGTCTAGATTCCAATATGTTCTATTACTTTGTAGAGGAAGTTCCCTTGGGCCAGAAAGGAAAATAGGATGAGGAAGTAGAAAGCTTTATAAAGAGATATAATACTATTATTTCAAATTTTTACCTAGAGAAGGAATTCATATATAGTTAAATACTTACAAATTTAAGCTACAGGGGTTAAAGTGATAGCTCCATGACTACATGCTTAGCACTACTGTAAATGAGTGGGGTTTGGTTTCCAGCACCTCAGTCTCCTGTAACTCCAGTTCCAGGGATCCAACACCCTCTGGCCTTTGCAGGCAGTTGCATGCAGATGCTACACATAAAGTCTCTCTCTCTCTCTCTCTCTCTCTCTCTCTCTCTCTCACACACACTAATTAATTAATTAATTAATTAATTAAAATATTAAACAATTAATGCTCTGCTTCCTGCTTTGTTATCTGGCTATCCAATTGTAAGGTATTTCTTACTTCAAGAAGAGACTCAGTTATCTTTCTTTTAAAGAAAAGTCTAAAACATACGCAAATCGATCTGGACACCAGCCTTGTCTTTCTCTTTTTCAGTGTCATGGAAAGGAAGCCAGAGGCCTATTTGCATAATTCTCACTGGTCCAACTTAGAGGTGTGTGCACACAGAGAGCCTGCCCCAGCCTGACACTGCGGCCAGGTGTTCGGCAGCTCACCTGTGTCTTTCCCCACTTATCCTTGAGACATATTTTCCCTCCTTTAACTCCCTTGACTCACAACCATGTCAGACTGGAGGAAGTAATAGAAGTGACCGGTCTGACAGTTTTCTTTTCCATCAGGGGAATACTGGAGATCTGAGGTCTGATTGATGTTCTTCTCAAACTGCTTATGAGTTCTTGGCTAATAAGCTAACTGTGAGGCACGGGTGAAGCAGATGAGAGAGCAAAAAGCACGGCCATTGTCCCCACAAAGCAGGGCCATTGTCCCCACAAGGGAAACTTTCAAACTCTTGAGTCCTTGAGCAGAGCATGTACCCCAGTGAGCGGTACACTCACAGTGTATGTCCAACATGTGATTGTATAATACTATTTTATACTAAATTATGTCACACAGCATAGTGCGATCGATACATACCTACATTGTTTGTGTCTGTGCACAGTTTTAAAATGGTTTCACATAAAATATACATGTTAAACATGTATATGCTTATGACTACAGTGTGGTACTTTGAATGAAAATGGCCCCCATAGGCTCATATATTTGAATGTTTGGGTCTCAGTTCATGGAACTGTTTGGGAAGGATTAGGAGGTATGGCCTTGTTTGAAAAGGTGTACCACTGTGGGTGGGCTTTGAGGATTCAAAAGTCCATACCAAGCCCAGTCTCTGTCTCTGTCTCTGTCTGTCTCTCTCTCGCTCTTTCTCACTCCTGCTTGTGGATCAGATGAAAACTCCAGGTAATCCATATCAGTCCTCTCCCCTGCTTGCTGCCATGCTCTCCTTCATGATGGATATGGGTTAAGCAAGCCTCCAGTCAAATGTTCTTTTATAAGTTGTCCTAGCCATGCTATCTCTTCACAGCAATAGAACAGTAACTAAGACAAGTATATTTTTAAAATGTATCTCTTATTCATATTTCAAATATATATTGTAATGAGAATCTTCCCCCCCCCCCCCGAGACAGGGTTTCTCTGTGTAGCCCTGGCTGTCCTGGAACTCACTCTGTAGACCAGGCTGGCCTCGAACTCAGAAATCCGCCTGCTTCTGCCTCCCAAATGCTGGGATTAAAGGCGTGTGCTACCACATCCGGCTGAGAATCTATTTCTAGTTAGTCCCTAATGACTGTCAGCAGGGCCTTCAAGTATAAACTATATGACTTGTAATTGAACAGCAATGAGATTTTTGTGTAGGCTTACTAATATTGGTGTTGCGGATAGCCCTGGTGCTGTTTGTATTTTGAAGTTAATTCTGCTTTCCCAAGAGGGGTTGTCTGGACCAAGGAATGAGTCATGTACTCAGGTTACTTCTTGTGAACCTTCCTCTAATGAATAAAGAAACCAATCACTGGGCGAGTAGGCGGGACTTCTGAGTTGGAGTGAGGAAGGGAAGAGACAGGAGAAGGTTGAGGGTTTGGGGGCGGAGACAAGGGAAAGACAAAATGTAGCTACTAGTGACTCCTGGTTTAGATGGTGAATCCTGGTGGATTCGCCTCCAGAGGATTTACATTTAATAGAGCTTATAAGATTAGGATTCTAGTTGTTGTGCCTAGTGATTGAGTTACCACTGATTCTGAACTAAGTTTGTGTGGTGTTTTTCCTTCGCACAGCGGCTCAACTGGGTTCCGGAGAGAACAGTACACCCCAGAAGGTCATGGGAATTCTGAAGTGTGGGGTTGGCATGGTAGCGACTCGCCAGTGGTTGCTTAGCAAGCTGGGTGGAGAGACTGGAGTTCTGAGTCAGTCTCCTTGGCGCACCAATGCCTGGCCAGTCAGCCGGCCAGGGTCCGCTCGGTTAGCATGAATTGCATATTTTCTAGTATTTCCCACAACATATTGGTACTATTAAAATCAAGACCAGGTATGGGGAGATGCAAATGAGGGGTTCCGGTTGTAAATCCGAGAAGGCCCCTCTCTCAGACCCCTCAGTGAACTGCTTGTCTCTCCAAGTTGCAGCCTGATTAAAAATGTGATTTTCTTCTCGTCCTCCTTACCACTACCAGGAATTACTCCGTATGGAATGCCAGGGATGTTTTATGTGCTTTCCCTATATATTAGTCCATCTAAGAAAGTGTCATAGCTCAAAAAAAAATTAGTCCTATGAGAAGCACAAGATACTGTTCATAAGCAGGTAAAAAATGAAATGAGTCTAAGGGCCGTACCTAAAATGTTTTTCAGAGTCTAAACTAAAAGCCCACAGGTGGCACGGCCTCTGTGGAACTCTCTGTAGTAAGGTGATTGCCCCATGCCTGGCTATTCAACCATCATCGCTCTGTGTACACTGTCTTCTCCCGTGGGGACCACTGGCAGGCAATGCCTTCAGATCCATGGATGAAATGCAGTATGGCTGGCAGCTTTCAAAAGAGAAGGAAGGACACGTGACTTTTCTCTCCTATCCGGCTGTCCTTATTTTGAAATTTGAAGTGGATAATGGAGCTGACGGTAATCTAAACTGTACTTCAACAAGGTAATACACTTAACATTTAAACTCATACAGAGACCGGGAGGGGGTTTACACATGAGTAGCATTAGTATCTGACTCTAGGTGATTTACTCCTGGGCGCTGAGGTCTGTTGGAAGTAGAAGATGGATAGTAATATTATATCATGGTGTATATCCTGTTCACATCAGGCCTTCGTAATCAAAGCCAAACAGCAATCTACAGAACCTGTCTTAAATCTGCCACCTCGGATCCTGATTGTAAAATAAAACGACCCAAGTGCACGCTGTCTCTATTTGGCCTTCCCCTGAGAGAATGCTGTGCAAAGAACTTCCTACTTTTTAATTTATTTACATTCAGTCAACAGAAACATAAATTAAATTTTAAAACCTCAGGGTTATGTGGACAGAGTAAAGCATAGCTGATATGTGGCTAAGTAGATTTTGTCTTCTATTTAGATATTATGGGCTGCAGGCTGTACTGTAGCTTCCTCGTGTGCCTCCACCGCCCATGACAAGATAGGCTGATAAAAACAATACATTAAGATGAAATTCTGCAAACCAGCCATTTTACATGTCTCAGTCCTGCTGAGAATAAAGAGTTTTCAGTGGGACTTCTTATTTGACACAAGTAAGTCCTGCCAACTGTTGTCATTTTAAATAATTTCTTCAGAACGTCATCGAAACAGCGGACGCAGACACGTTAATACTGCATACAGAAATCATGAATCAACCCTAAGCAAACCTTTCTGTCATTGCTGGCAGGCAATTAAGAGCATTAAAGGCCAAACTTCCCCACCAAAAAGAGATGCTTTTCTGTATTACAGAATGCAGAGGGCAAGGAAAATATGAGGTTCAGGGTGCATCTTCTTTTCCTCTAAAAGCCTATGTGTATGCAGACTCTGTCACAGTGAGGGTCAGGAGATCCTTGGAGAGGAACAGAGAGCTCGACATTCTGGCCGCATTTTGCCTCTGTCCTGGGTTTTGAGGCTTTTTAGTACTTCATTGGCTCCTGACACAGCTACCTCTTGCAGTACTAATCTCAATGAGCTATGACTATTTGTTTCACATACTTATATATGGCTGTGGTTTACTGTATAATCCGTCAGCTTGTCTTTGCAGCAGGGCTGTAAACTCCTTTAGAAGACAACTTGCCTTATTCTTCCTGCTTTCCAGACATGAGCCTAGCTCTTAGGACCAAGGAACAGCTCTGTGAATGTCTGGTGAATCAATTGTGATATTGTAGACGATAATGTATAATATCCTGTAAGAATACGAGAGGTGTAAGGAAATGGGAGGGGCAATCCAGTTACATCTGATTGATGCTGGAGAGGTGCGCATTGGTATAGGTAGATTTAACAGGGGGAAATTTGTAGGATCCCTAGGGAATGACCGACCTCCTACTCTCTTTAGAGCCTTTACTTCCCCTGTAAATTCATTCATTGACTTATCTAACAAATATCTATTGAGGGCCAATTTTATACTAGGCAGTCATTACCTAATCCCTAGGTGATGAATATGTATCACGTAATGATGGCAGGAAACACGGGATCACTGTAATTTGTAATGATTTCATTACATATGCCAACACAGTGTCAGAGTTGAGCTGTAAATTTAACCTCAAACTAAGCCATTCGACGTTTAAAGTTTTCCGTTTATATTAATCTTACCATCAACAAAGTGAACTCATTTTCCTTTAGGCTCAAGAATTTCCTTCAGGATCCACTTGATAACTCAACCAAATCTCCCTAAGTCTAGGCTCACTCGTGCAACTTTGCCAGTAACTGCTAAGTTCTGAAGCGGCCTCCTTTTCCCTAAGAAGGCCCATCAGACTGAAACCCCTGGGCAAAGCTCTTTGTCTGGACTTGATTCTGCCCTGAAGGTCTTGTTTCCCTTCAATGAAAAGTACTTACTTCTAATGTGGTAAGTGGACAATGGGAACACAACGAAGTTACTTTACACACTCAGTCTAAAAATGTCATGCTGAAATGTCCACTCACAAAGGGCATGGAAGCAACCCTGTGTCTGTTCACTCAGGACAGAGAACATCCAGATGAGTATTTCTAAAAATGTAAAACTATCCTGACAGATAAAACGAAGGTACGTAGGCAGGTGCCCCTTAAAACAATGTAGCTCCTTCCCAGTCATATGTAATTCCCTCAGGAGATAACACATAAATTTGTTCTATTCATACTACCGCTAGAACAACATCATTCTTTCAGTGAAGTTTCTGAGCATAATGTCACATCTGAGGGTACTTCAACACATACCATAAAGGTTGATGTGTAATATTTGAGTAGTTGTCGACCAAAGTAGTTAGTGATCTTAAGACTTCTTCAGAAAGAGCTGCTTTTAAAAAAATCAATCCTGTTTTCCTTTATGCAAATTAATTCTACCCTATTTAATCCTGTCTTTTTTTTCCCTTACGTCCCCACCCTCCGATCTGAAATATAAGTACTGCCGTCATTTCCGGAATGTATCATGATATTTTCTGCCATCGCTTAACCCAGATGATACACTCCATAAATCTTCATAAATCAATCCCTCCTTCCATTAATCATTTCCATTATTTCCCCCTGGATTCCTTCCAAGACTGTGAGCATCGCTTGTTTATTTGGGTGCTGAAACTGGAATACAGTTGTCTCTGGGTGATTTCAGACACACTCATATATGGGGGAGCACAGCCCCTTCCGCTAGATGCTCAGGCTCCACCAGGATCGATGCCAACCTCATGCTTTTGCACATTTACATTCATCTAAAACTCCCTACCATCTTCACACACACACACACACACATACAGCTCTCTTCTCTAGAGATGGCATCTGGTGTGATTTTGTCAGATATTTGTCTGTATCTTCCAGAGAGCAATTTCGTGTCTTTTCCACCCCAGATTTCTGATTTGTTTTCGGTCTTTGTGAACCACGCCGCTGTTCATATCCTGGCCATTTATCAAAGCTTGTAACACCTCCGGATCCGGTCTTCCCCGCAACTGTCAGGAGCACTTGCTCATTCTCTCTTTCAGATGATTAATAAATTCATAAAGCGTGAACCACAGAGCCTGCTATGAGGCAGGCTGTCAGAGCAGCACAGAGTGTCGCCTGCTATGAGGCAGGCTGTCAGAGCGGCACAGTGTCCCTTCCTTACCTCTTGCAGGTATGGTTTAGCTTCCTTCAGTTTGGGAGGCTGTGGTATTACCAGAGTTACTTGGAAATGAAGCATCCAGGAAAATGACACCGAATGCCAAATCGAATGTTTTGCTGAAGACTGAATGGAATGCAGATGCCCTACTATTCCTGGTGTATGTTCCTCTCTTCTTCATAGATAAGCCTCAGCAGAATGTGACCCTGCTTCATGGGGCACTGTGGGTTGTAAGTTTCACTTTATATTTATGTTAGTGGAGAGTTTAGCATCCTTTCCTCAGAAGACTTTATCCTCGATGTGGGTACATTTGGCAATGTGAAATGAATCACAAGATAAGGTATATAATGTATTATGCATAAACCGTCCAAACTCAGTCTATAGTGGGCACATCTAGTAAATGCCCTGGCGACATCTATGGCAGTTAATAGTGCCACAGCGGCATGATATAGGAGTACCTTGGAGATGAGCCTCTGGGAATGTTTGCGAAGCATTCAGATTTGGTTATTTAGAGGTGGGAAGATCCATCTTAATTGTGGGCAGCACCATTTGGTGGGCTGGGGTCCTGGACTAAATAGAAGGGAGGATTTATGCTGTGTCCCAGCATCCATTGCTCTCTGCCTTCTTACTGCAATTACAATGTGACCTGCTGGCCCAAGCTCCTGCTGCCTCAGCTTACTGACCAGGGTGAACTGTGCTTTCGAAAAGTAATGGAAAATGAACCCTTCCTTAAGTTTCTTCTTGTTACAGCAAGAAGAGAGGTAAGTAACATCGTGCATATCTCCAGAGCTGCCCGGGCGGGTAACTTTGTAGCTATCCTTGTTCCAGCCCTACTGATTCAACTCCCAGGGGTTATTTATGCCCCCCCATTAGTTTAATGTAAGCAATTCGGTAAAGAAAGAAAGCTTTGAAACAGACCATCAGCCATCATCCCCCACCCTCCCACCCCACCCCCGCATCAGACCAAGTCCCCATCATCCAGAGACCCCGTGCACACTTGTGGCGCCTCAACCCAGCCATCCTGGGAGTATACACCTGGGTCAAGTGCTGTTAAGTTTATAACTGCTTAAATTATGAAGAACAGGTGGCATAATTGATACAAATGTAAAACATTAGTGCAGTGTTTTAAAAATAGAACATAGCTTTTTCTCTTCCATCTTAAAAAGGAATGTGAGTTGTGTGCACAAAATTTTATCTTTCCTTAGACAAAAATAATGAAAATGACAGAATTTCTGATATCTAAACATTCGGTATCTACTTTGTTCTTTTTAAAACAAATATATACGTTGAGTGTGCATTGTGTGAGCATGTGTGTGTGCATGCGTGTGTGTGGGTGCGAGCATGTGTGAATGTTGGTACATGACATGTATGTGGAGTCAGAGAACAACTGTGAGGAGTGGGTTGTCACCCCCTCCCCTTTGCTGAGGTAAGATCTCTGTTGTGTCTGCTTTCACACCCCAGGTTGGACAGCCTATGAGATTGGGGTAATTCTCGAGTCTAGGCTTGCCTTCTGTGGGGCTCGGCCACCACATGCAGCTATTTATGTAGGCTCTGGGGACCCTCAGGCTTCTGTGGCTAGCTTTTTATTATAGTCACATCTCCATAGCCGCCGCCAGTCCCTGTTCTCCTAAGCAGCCTCCTGTTTGTGCTTTTCACTTGTGTCTGCTACTGAAGTGTTCCCACTTCTTGACAGGTTTGCACATTATTTTAGTTATTCCTAGGAAGTGTTCCAACATGGTAATACAGGGCGATCATACCCGTTAGGAAGACAGGCAAGGACCAAGACCTAATGAAAAGGACAGCTCTGAGCTGGTGAAGTAGACATTGTTACAAAGTCTCTCCATTTACATGCGCATGCACGTGTGGGGCTGGGAAGTGAGCCCACACTCAGAGCCCAGGACTGCTTTGCAAACTGTTTTCAACCTGCTTTTTGGCTGATTTGAAAGCTAATGTATTCAAGTAGAACAGAGAGGTGCTTCGCCCAGGTGAGAATTCTGACAGGTGTCAACAAGGACTCCAGAGAATATAAAACTTCTAGAAGCTGTAAGATGACGTCACTGAGCTCACACGCATGGCTCTTTGCACTCAAGAGGGTTCTGTAATGCTCTTGTTACATAGCACTGTCTTGCTGGGGCCTCTGGTTCATAACGATGACCTCTCCATTGTGTCTCTGCCGTTTTTTTCTGGTCAAGTGGGAAGCATATCATTTATTTTAGATGGGTCTCCATCTAAAAGTATGGCTATAATAGCTAAAAAGCCAAGCAAACATATCTGTGAATGACCATGACTTCTTGTGCTCTCTCTGGTAGAAATACCCAATGGCCACTCTGTTGGGGATGAAGCCAGCATGCTAGGCAAGCAGGTACCCCCATTGGGCTACAGTTCTCTGTCTCTGTCTATCTCTCAGTCTCCTTATCTCTCTGTCTCTCTGTCTCTGTCTCTCTCTGTGTCTATCTGACTGCCCCCCCCCACCCCCAGATAGGATTTCCTTAAGTTACCCAGGCTAGCATTGAACTCCCTTTGTAAGCCAGGTAAGCTTTAAATTTACAGCCTTCCTGTCTCAGGTCACTGGGTCAAGGTGCACCATCAGATGCAATCAACGCTGACTCTTCTGAGCAAATACATTTCTTTGTAAAAGAGAGCAATTTTGATCAACTTGCTTTGGTTATAGCTTAGTTACCTGAGCACATAAAACAAGAGTTTATATTCCTGGCGTTTTAGAGCAAAAGGAACCTCAGAGATCCTATTAGTTTGATCCATTCATTCTTAAACGTGTTGACTATATGCGGTAACACTGCCTCAAAGGTCATATGGCATTTTCCCCACAAACTGTACAAAAACATCTGCTACATAAGTAAAGCTTCCAAAATAGGATCCTGGTGCCCAGTTATTCTCTCATCAAATAGACACTGGCACTGTCTCTTTCCCTAAAAACATTCTGTAAACACACATTCACACAAGTTTTCTAAAATATTAGCAACAGGAAGGTCGCATGGTAACACCTTTTATACTTACAAAAATATATTTCAAGGCAATAAATCTGGAAGCCCTGAAAGTTTTAATATATAGTTAACACTAGAATTCAGCTCTCTTCTAATAAAACTAAAGGCCACTACCAATGAATCATTTATAAATCAATATACACGAGGAGGCTCACCTTAGGCTACACAGAGGCCTTTCTCAATTTGAGGAATGAATGCAGCAACCTCCAGAAAAATGTGTCACAAATGCATTTCCTATAAGGCTATCCTGAATGCATGATCTTTCTATATTTTTTTAGGTGACATCTGAGAAGCCTGACACTGTCCCAGGCCCCAGAAGATGGAGGCAGAAAGACCATCGTCAGCCTAGGACACATAAAAGAGGAAGCCTGGGAAGAAGAGACCAACACGTTTATATCCTTCATATTCTAATTATTAAAAGTTATCATCTAGCAAAGATTATTAAAGAACCAAGGATGGGGTACACTGATTATGGTATATTTTAGAAAACTTCAGGTCTCAAGTGAAAAATTAGTTTCAAGATCAATTTAATCAGTTACAGTATGTGTGGTGTTTTTAAAAAATGAAATTAAAATAGAAAATGTCAGAATGCATTCCATTTAGTAAAGGCAAAAAAATAAAAACCAGTTTCATAAATTTCAATGCATCCATGTGTGTATACATGGGGCTGCAAATGCATCCCTTGCTGCGGGGATCATGGACAGACACAGAATTAAAAGTTACTCGGCTAATTTAGCCCTTTTTTTGTAAGGAGGTAGAACCCTGTGTAAGTGTTCTCAGAACAGGAGAGACGTCTGTGTGTTCCTTGCCGTCTTAAGAACACATTCCTCCCAAAGCTTCGTCTTCACTTCAGCTCATTACGGGAAGTGCGATGTCACATTCTCTTTTTGTCTTGATTACCGGAAGATAGGTTTAACTCCAAACTTACTCTTTTTTTTTTTTTTTTCCAACATGGCTTTGCCTTGCTACTGACTGCAACCCAGTAGAAATCCATCTTAGTCATTAGGCATCCTTATTATTTCAATTATAAGAGTGCAGCCGCAGCAGGGAAGCTTGGCAGCAGCTGGAAATAACTCCTGCTTCCAGCTCTTTCCTTTCCCCCTCGGAATGAGTGAAGTGGGAGCCTGCTGACCCAGCCCCCATCCCGGAGGCAAGTCCAGAGGACCAGTATTGTATACACACACACACACACACACACACACACACACACACACACACACCATTTAAAGAGGACTGCGTTTCTCTTTGCTGAGGCTCTCCCTCTATCTGTGAATCTGAGCACAGAAATGATTGGGGAGGGAAGGCACAGGAGAACGCCCAGAGAATGCAGGGGAGCAGGGTGAGGGCACCCAGAGAATTCAGGGGAGCAGGGTGAGGGCGCCCAGAGAATGCAGGGGAGCAGGGTGAGGGGGCCCAGAGAATGCAGGGGAGCGAGGTGAGGGGGCCCAGAGAATGCAGGGGAGCGGGGTGAGGGCGAGCTGCAGGAGCTCAGAGTTAAATGTAGTCCCCTGAGGGCCCCCACTCTCTGCTTTTTGGGACTTCATTTCTTAGTTGAGGGTCTGCCCTGGCAATTTAGCATTAAGTGTGAGCCACTGCTGCGCTTGATGGCACTTAGTGTCCCCCAGCCTATGAACATGTGAGGTGAGCAGCTGGTTTCATCCTGACGACACTAACAAGAGGACATGTTTCCTTATTTTACAGATGGCTATGCAGACATGGTCACAAAAAGGTTAAATTATGCCCAGTGTCACACAGGAAGTTGTCCTTAATATCATGCAATACTGTTTGGTTAGGAAAAATATTTTTTTGATCTTTTATCTGGTAAGGTCACCTGCTGCCAAGCGTTTACCAGCAAGGCTAAAGAAAGAGTTGATGACTGACATGGTCTTCTGACTCCTTACAACATAAGCAAAATAGATTTATTATTATTATTAATTATATATAAGTACACTGTAGCTGTCTTCAGACACACCAGAAGAGGGCATCTGATCTCATTACAGATGGTTGTGAGCCACCATGTGGTTGCTGAGATTTGAACTCATGACCTCCGGAAGAACAGTCAGTGCTCTTAATCTCCGAGTCATCTCTCCAGCAAAATGGAACTTTAAAAAGTTTAATCATTTATCCTATTCCCAGTCCACCTTACTACAGATATTTCCTCTAGCTAGATCACATTCTACTCCTAGAGGTATATAAAGAAAGCTTACAAGCATATCCACACAAACATGTAAGTAAATGTTTGTTTACAGCCTTGTCTGTCATGGCCCCAAACTAGAGATAACCCAGGTAGGGACCCATTGATTGTTAAGTAAATAAGTATGACACATCTGTACAGGGCTACGCATCAGGTGTAAAATACTAGAACGATGACATGTACTGCGAGACGACTTGATGATGGGAAAGAAACCCTGATTTAGATGTCAAGAAAAAGACAAATTCGTAGATGGGGACACGGTGGTTTCTAGGGCTGGTGGTGAAAGGAAGAGAGGGGAAAGAAACCTGCTGACATTCTGAAATCAGTGGAGATATTCGCACAGCTCTGACTCTTCTTAAAACCACCGACTTGTACGTTTTAAATGTGTAAATTTTACCAGCCATGGTGACATAAATCTGTCCCTTAGGGTTAGGGTTGGGATTCCAGCACTTGGAGTCTGAGGTAGGAAGATCTGGAGCTGAGAGCTGTCCTGGGCTAACAAAAGAGATCTTGTCTCCAAACAAAACAACAACAACAACAACAACAACAAACCAAAAACACCCCAACAAACAAAAAACAAAACAAAGCAAGCCCAGAAACCTGTGGGGGGAGGGGAAGGGACTCTACAGGGGGGGGAAGGGACTCTACAGGGGGGGAGGGGAAGGGACTCTGCGGTATATGCATTAAATCCCGCTAAGGGCACTGTCTTCCCTACTTCCCTGACCGTTCTTCTCCCCACTAACCTTTCTTTGATTCTTTGAGTTACCAAAGTACTTAATACATATCCACCGAGTATAATATTAGCTGGCTTCGGGGAGATGTATAGAGAAAACCATGACAATCGTTTAAACAATAAGAAAACCTTCCTTCTAGTTTAACAAGACATCCGACTTACAGACATGAGACTTAAACTCTCCGTTTCTTACATTTCTTTAGTCCTGCCCTCATTCACGGTACTGGCTGAGGGAGTTGGTGGGACAGAAACGTTGAGGGGTGACAGATAGGGGTGAGGTTGGAGGTGGCAGATTGTCTCTGGTACATCAAACAATTGAGAGGCAAAGTCATACCTTGCAACCATGGAATAGAAATCTATCTAGGGCCAACAAGATGGCTCAGGGGGTAAAGATGCCTGATAACCTAAATTCAGTCCCCAAGCCCCATATGATGGAAAGAGAGACTCCTGGAAGTTCTCCTCTGGCCTCCACATGGTGTACTGTGGCATGCACCTGCCTCCTTAAAAGTAAATAAATGCATTTTAAAATACAATAAAAAAAAAGAAATCTAAAATATCTGTTCCGATTTTAGGACCCCTTCTGATCAAGAAACCATAGCTGGCATCATTAAACCACACAACAGCAGGTTATAGTCAAGCTCCAGGACCAGCTCCTCTCAATAGCTCTGGATTTCTAAGCCAGAGCTGGGGGCTGGACATTCCCCATGTATCTATCTCACATGGGATGCCTAGAAAAGAGAAGGCTTGTTCTAATTGACTATAGACTACAGTTTATAAACTATAGTCATATAGACTGTTTAGTCTGGGTACCGTTGCATTTCTATATACTAGAGATAATTTATTTATTTGAGGAGGGACTATTTGTCGGTTTAGACAACCTGAAAGGAACTCCCCTAAGAAGCCATGTGCACTCTCTCCTAGTGCTGGTATTTCATTGGTCGTACCTGAATGGGGTGACATTTGAGAATAAGTAACTGATGTCCCTGTAACACATCCTCTAAGCAGCCCCTCATTGTACCATACTAACAGCCAGCCCTGCGTGCCGCAAATGTCCCTCCCACAAGACACATGGGTGACCAAGGCGTCCTTTCTAGGAGGGATACTTCACTTCTGCCCCCATCCATGCAATCTGCTGAAAAAGAAGTGCTGACATTTCTGATGGAAAATTCTACACTGCGGCGCCAGAAAGGCTGAGTCTGTCACTGCTCAAATGGCCATCAATGTGTGGAACGTTCCATGGGAACACCTCAGAAATACCTTAGAAACCAGGACTGCCTGGAAGAATCTGCCTTCAGAAAGTTTAGAAATTGGAATATTTGGGAATATACAGATGTCACTATGGAAAACACACACACTTTTCAAGCCGCGTATGAAGCAACTGGCGTTTCTTCTCAATTCCTGCATGAAGGGAAATTTTAAAGCTTTTCGAAGCACAGCATGAATCCACTGTGTGCAGCACACATGTAAGCAATAATTTTTCCATTTACCAGAAATGTGTGTAGGGGTGGAGTCAAGAATCAGTATGAGCATTAATTCTAAACTCCCTGTGTGGTTAGTTAAATTTACAATCTTGTCTGTACCATCTTACGCATGCAAGGTAAAGAGGCTGTGGGCCTCTATTATACGAGTGTGTCTTACAAGCAGTCTACCAAGTGACCCTTGTAGATGAAAGCATTTGTAGCTGGGTTTGTATTTATCTTTCTCCTTTGATAGCAGGCAGAGTACCGTCCAATACCAGAAATACACTAGCCTGTATGGGCGAAGGCTATAGGTTAGCACTAGCTCAACTTCTCCATGAGTTATGTAGGTGCTGTCTGTTGCAGGAAATACTAAACAACAATAACAACAACTACAACAATAGCAACTCTCCTCGGGCCGGACCAGGCTTCCGCGCTCCTGCAGCCACCATCAACTCTTTCCAGTTTGCCCCGACAGCATCTGGCTCACTTGTCCCAGGAGCCACCAGTACTTTCTCAGCCATTTACCCATGTAGTCAGCAATCCCACATTCTAGTAACTAAATGGAGCCACCATCCTCAGGGTTGCATATCACAATACCCAGTAACCCGGTAGGATCGAGACTCTTAAAGCTTAATTAACCAATCAGATTTATGTATCAACACTATCACAATTTACAAGATGCCAAAATAACAATTTCAGAGCCAGTTGATAATGATAAAAGCTTTATCCCAATTAATCTAACCTTAACATACCACAACTACTTGTGGCTGGTAAACACCACATGGTTCACGTCCGCAGTCATCTTCCTTCTCCCTCCTACCCTGAGAGGCTTCCTGTCTTTGCAATTCTTAGCTCCGTCTCCCCTTTCCCTGTCCAATCACAGACCTCCTTTGTACTAATGTAATTGGACAGGGGAAATCCTATAACAGTTGTCTTCAGCAATAGGCCCTTACAATTAGTTTTTGGAGACTCACAGATAGCATTGACTAGAGCCCAGGTTGTTTTGGTGGGGGGGTCTAGGGGGCCTTTTTGTTTTGTTTTGTTTTTTGAGACAGGGTTTCTCTGTATAGCCCTGGCTGTCCTGGAACTCATTTTGTAGACCAGGCTGGCCTCGAACTCAGAAATCCGCCTGCCTCTGCCTCCCAAGTGCTGGGATTAAAGGCGTGTGCCACCACGCCTGGCTCAGGAGGCCTCTTTATCCACCAAGCCAATTAGGTGTAACCCATTCCCACTACTGGAAGCTTCTTTTGACAGTGAGAGACGTCCAGTTGAGGCTCTGTCTCCCCCATTATCTGTCCATCTCATTAAGCTTCCTTTCACTTATGTATATAATATAGGAAGCTTCTACTGTATATGGTTTACATATGAGCCCTCAAATGGCCCTTGGAAGCTGTTCCTCCCCATTGTCCCTCTCTTGCCTTCCTCTTCCCTCCCTATTCAACCCTTACTTTCCACACACACCCCCACATCTATCTATAACTATAATGACCCTTTTAGAGAGACAAGAGGTGATTTCTATTTTCAGATCAAAACATTGATAGAGGGCTGGAGAGATGGCTCAGCGGTTAAGAGCACTGACTGCTCTTCCAAAGGTCCTGAGTTCAAATCCCAGCAATCACATGGTGGCTCACAACCATCCGTAATGAGATCTGATGCCCTCTTCTGGGGTATCTGAAGACAACTACAGTTTACTTACATATAGTAAATAAATAAATCTTAAAACACACACACACACACACACACACACACATTGATAGAAGGTTTGAGGTTACCTTGCATGTCCCAAAGGCATGTCCCAATGAAGCAACTCACCCCCAGATAGGATGGTCTCTGGGCTGCACGTGGCTTTCTCTTCCATTTTTTTGTACAATATTTATATTTTCATGTGCCCAGGACAAAGAATAACCTCAAAACATGTTGCTAAATGGGCAGGTTGGGAGAGTGGCTGGAACAGAGAAATGCATGAGTGGAATCCAGCTGCTCACTGAACCTCCTTACCCTGGCTTTAGGAATAGGGGAGAGTTAGCTAATGTAAACTGCTTTAAAGTGCTTATGAAAGTTTGAGAGTGAAGGGGTTTGCTGACTGGGCTAAAGCTTAGGTTTTCCAACGGTGTATCGATTGCTGTGGTGACCGGGTGAGACGTCTACTGCGATTGTTTTCATGAAGTTTCCTTTGCTGTATGCACGATGCATTGTGTGCGCCTTGTGCCGCTCCTCCTGATCTCCATGGATGGCAAAGGCTGATAGCATTTCTCAGGTAAAGAGCTTCAGCAGCTTCAAAGGGTGGAACACCAATACCTCCTCTGGGCTCACAAAGGCTAAAGGCACTGAGACGGGAAAGTTTCTAATTCAATGTCTTTGTGCTAGGCCGCTCCGTCTTTTAGGGGCACATACTCCTAATAAATCTCCTTTCAGGGGCAGATACAAACATAGTTCTTGGTAGAAATGACATATTGTGATGGTTTGTAAATGTTCTGCCCAGGGAGTGGCACTATTAGAAGGTGTAGCCCTCTTGGAGTAGGTGTGGCCTTGTTGGAGTAGGTGTGTCATTGTGGGGGTGGGCTATAAGACCCTCATCCTAGCTGCCTGGAAGCCAGTATTCTGTTAGCAGCCTTCAGATGCAGATGTAGAACTCTCAGCTCTGCCCACGTCATGCCTGCCTGGATGCTTCCATGTACCCACCTTGATGATAATGGACTGAACCTCTGAACCTGTAAGCCAGGCCCAATTAAATGTTGTTCTTTATAAGAGTTGCCTTGTTCATGGTGTCTGTTCACAGTAGTAAAACCCTAACTAAGACACATACTTAGAAATTCTCAAATGTATTTATTAAAACTTGAACCTCAGGATTGGAGTAACAAATAGGACAAGTCAGGAAAGAGAGCTTGGTGATTTCAAATTCACAACACTCACATAAAACCCAGAAATGGTCACACGAGCAAAGGTCACACAGGCAGATCTCAAGAGGCCACTGGCCACCCAGCCCTAGTTGGTAACCAAAGCTTCCAATTCAGTAAGAGATCCAGTCTCAAGGCTTGGGCAAAGATGGATAGAGGAAGACATCGCCTCCTTCAGCTTCTGCAAGAGTGTACACGCTCCAACCCCAAGTTCATACAGCATATACACCATGCAGAGAGAAAGAAAGAGAAAGGTTGGGGTGGGACAGCAGGGAGGAAAGAGAGACTCAACCCTCAACTGTAATGAGTGAATTCAGGGTGAAAACAGAGTGATGTGCTATCCTAGTCAATCTGGTCTTTTCCCCATATATTTAATGGATCACATGCATATGGGTCTCCTCTGTACACTTATGATTATTATTGAAAGTATTCTAGGTTTCACACTTTCAATTATGTGCTCCCAGAGTACTCAGTGTTGCAAACATTTCATCATAAAAATACATTGATTTCACTTGTAACCACGCTTTGCCTGACCTAAAATTGAAAGACAGTCTAAGAGACACCTAGTATTAGTATTTTTTTAATAG
This sequence comes from Mus minutoides, assembly GCA_902729485.2. Taxonomy (NCBI): domain Eukaryota; kingdom Metazoa; phylum Chordata; class Mammalia; order Rodentia; family Muridae; genus Mus; species Mus minutoides. Next base: position 45,441 of record LR752364.1, on the reverse strand, counting down.
CAATGAGCCTTAACAAATGCTAGTGTTTGTACCATCAGCAGACCCCTTAAGATGACAGGATTGGTGTTGCGATCATGGCTGTTCCATGAAACTATTCCAGCTCCATCCAAGACTGAGCATAGGCAAATTCCAGGTGCTATAAGGCAACGTGTGGTGTCCAACTCCGCCTGCAGCCACTGAGATCAAATGCCAATAGAAGAGGAAAGAGCGCAGCCATATGGTCTGTAGATCATTAGCCAGGCCCCAGAAGACAGGATAACATCCAGAAGACAAATAAGACCCTGGCAAAACCCTGAAACCAGCGTTCCTTGGGAGGCAAATGCTGCCTGCCAGCTTGCCTGGTGAGTGAGTCCTTAGCAGATGGCTGGTTTACCAGTCATCTTAGTTCACCCTCGCGCCTAAACTACAATAGAGAGAATTCTCGATTTCTAAAGCGGATCTGCATGATTGTTTAACTCCTGAAGAACACACGAAGCTTCCTTGTTAGTGGGGGACATTCTGGGGGTAAGGACAGGAGCTTTTCTTTGCAGCCAGTGTGACTTTTATCCCATGTGAGAGCACCAAACTTTCTAACTTCTCTAAGGAAAAAAACAAAACAAAACAAAAAAACAAAAAAAAACCACCCTCCTTTTCTTTCTGTGAGGAATTCTCCCTGAGCATTTTCCTCCCTAGTTCACAACAAGCAAGGACAGAGAGCTATGGCTGCACCCACAGCGTGGGGCTTTCTCCTTATGGATGTGATCGGGCCCCAGGGAACATGTGTGTGCTTTTCTTCGAAGGAAGAAGGGAAATAATAGATTTAATTAGCTCAGCGCTTTTCTTGAAATGCTTTTGAAAGCACATGACAGATCTCCACATTCAAACTACCGCCCACACTTGGATTCTACACTGTTTTCTCAAAAGGGGAAATGTACTGATTTATAAACAGAGCTGCTTATAAATACATGCAGTTATTTTTATTTTGTTTTCTATGCTAGATACGGCTTTTGCCTATATATAAGTGAGGGAGGAAACAGCCTTTACAAGTGAAAATTTGTAATTCATTGCTGACAAATCCTGCTAATCATATGGAATAAATGAGTGTACTGTCAACAGTGACGAGGGCTTCCGCTGCCCGGTGCATGCATAATTGACTTCTTCTAATGGATCTTAACACAGAAGAATGGCTAATTCTTCATACTGTAGCCTTGTAAGACTGTCTTAAGGTTGGTTCGAGTCTAGCCTCTTACCCCTTCAACCATAATGCTGTATATAGCCTCTGAGACAAAAGGTATTATTTGTGTTTTCTGGTATCTGTTTGCCCTCTAAAACCCCAATTACTTAAAACCTTAAAAATATTATGTGTATGATAGTAACCATTTCTACAGTCTTCACAATACACACTCTTACTGTATTTGGCGTATAAAATGTCGAGTTGAATCACAGTCGTAAAGTCTTCTCAAAGAGAGGCGAGACTCTAGCAACAACCACTGAGCTCATAGCTGAGAAGTTTTGAGTACTTTAGCCTTTTTCTGTAGCATAGAGTCCTCATCTGTAAGTCATGATAATGACACCTCTGGGAATTGCGGTAGTATAAAATGATTTAATATACATCTGTCACTTAGAATAATATATAATGCTCAATAAATACCACCTGTTATGATCATCAGAACATTAACAAGTCGGTGTTTGAAGTAAGTTCAAACTTTAAAATAGAAAACAACAACAAAAATCACAAAATGTAAGTTTCCTTTCAGCTGTTATTCTTTGAGCAGCCATTACAGTATCTGAAAGAAAAAAAAAACAGGAAGAAAGGAGGAAGGAAGAGGCTAGCACTCCTAGGAGCAGGAAGGGTGTTATGGATGGCCCTAGTGATGCTTGTATTTTGATGTTAATTCTGCTTTCCCAGGAGGGGTTGTCTGGAATGAGGAATGAGTTACATACTCAGGTGACTTCTTGTGAACCTTCCCTAAATGAATAAAGGAGCCAAACACTGGGCGAGTAGGTAGGACTTCCGGGTTGGAGAGAGGAAGAGAGGAAGCAGGAGAGAGTTAGGGGCCTTTATTGACGGCGAGAGGGCAAAATGTAGCTACTAGTGTCTCCAGCTTATATGGTGAATCTGCCAGGATTTTCTACAGGAGGATTTAGATTTAAAATGGCTTACAAGATTAGGATTCTAGTTGCTGTGCCCAATGATTGAGTTGCCGTTGTTTCTGAACTAAGTTTGTGTAGCATTTTCCTTCATGCAGCACTTCGACTGGGTCCAAGAGAGAAAGGTACTGCGGGCTAAGTAGGGTGCCTGAAGTGCTCCACAAAGGCTGGGGGGGGCGGGTTTGAAGCATGGGGCTGATGTGGTAGGGACCCGCCAGTGGGAACTTAGCGAGCTGGGTGGAGAGATTTTGGAGCTCTGAGTCAGAGAGTCTCCACAAGATAAGGACTGACCAGCGAGACTTCCCAGGGCTGAGAGAAGCTGGCTGTATCACAGGAAAACGCCATATCTTTTAAATGTTTCCCAAAACACAAGAGGGTGTTGTCATCCCTTTAGAGATGTAGTGGACACTGGCTCAGTTAGGGAGGACCACCCACAGCAGCACCAGCTGCTCCTCCCAGACGGATGAGTTAAGCAAACGATTGCCATAAGTCTTTATAGAAATAAGCAGAGCAAACCATGTCCTTCTTCTATTCATGCAGAAGAGTTGCTAAAAGTCTTTCCTGGGGGAACATTAGTGACGTCTACCCCTTCTCCTAACGTCCTAATGACAAACTGAGACATCATTCTGCCAACGTGCTCTCCGGGGATCCAATGAGTTTATCGAGCATCCTTGGAAAGCATAGGTCAGGGGTTATTTACAGGGCAGAGGGTGTCCCTCCCCTAACAGGCTGGATCTGAAAAGCCTTTACCCCCCCTCCCCCCGAGGGCATGAGGGCTTCCTCTTACCCTCACACATGGGGACCCTTCCCCAAGCCTTCCCTGGCCTATAAACTCCAACTCCTCCCAGAGGCCACATGCAATTAAAGGCAGTAGGGAGGAGTTGGACTCTTGGAATAGCATCTCATGATCCCCTCCCCCCTTCTTGCAGATGTCAACTATCAGCAAGTCCAGCTGGCATCATCGTTTTCTGGATGGGCACAGCTGTACTCCAAGATGGCAGCTGTGTGTCTCAAAAAAAAAAAAAAAAAAAGCCAGTCCCGTTCAACAAGCAGCTTGTCCAAATAGCTTTAAATAGCCCTGCAATTAGCTCTCACCTTGCTGGTTCTTTCAGAGCTACCTGATTCCCTTACACCACACTGTTTATCTACATTATCCTTCCCTATGCTAAGAAGCCACAGGAAAGGTGACCGCTCAATGAGGTCTTCACCTGTCAGCTTGCATCGCTTGAGGCAATGGTTATTCTGCTTCTCCTCTTTGCTGGGAGGGAGGGGAAGGCCGCACAGAGAAGAGGGTATTTGAGTTGGGTCTTCAGAGGTAGTCTGCCCTCGTAGAAGGGAGCAGAAGGATCCTGTCTGGGAAACCGTAGGGTTTGCTGTGTGTTACTTCACCTAATTCTGCAACAAAATGTGTAATGGAAATGACTTAAGGGAGGATGGATTTCTTTTAGGTTACAGCTTCAGAGATCTTGGTCCACAGTCACTTGGCCCCAGGTACACAGGTAGAACATCACAGTAGCGGGAGTATGTAGGGAAAGAGACAGATTAATTCACCATGAACAGGAAGCAAGGAAGGGATTGGGACCAAGTATGTAACCTTCAGGTAAATGGCCCCCATAACTTACTTCCTATACCTAGACCTGCCTCCTAATGTCTCCCAGACCTCCCAAAATAGTACCATCCAACAATCAAAATACTCATATCCAGATCAGAACAGAGTCTACGGTCTACAAGCTTTGAAATGGTGTATCATGTGTAAACGAACAGTATCCACACGAGGCCCTTACACTATAATGCTGGCTCTTTCTCCAGCCTTGGCCCCAGTCGTCACAGACATAGACTTCAGCACCCACGTTCACGAGCACCTTGGCTATATTTTATAATCAAATGAAAAGAAGCCGCTATCGGTGAGAAAGAGATGTGAGGTGGAGGAGAGGAAGCTCACTAAAAAAGACATCATGTTAGAAATCATCTGATCAACCTACTCAAAGCAGCCTCAACCTTACTCCTCTCTTGTTTCTCTTTAATTTGCCCCCTTTCCATCTACAAACCCACCCACTTCTTATTCTGCTACAGAATTAAGTGTTGTGTAATTGAGCTTTTAAAAACAACATGTCTCCACAAATTTCTTCATAGTTAAAGACTGTAATGGATAAACGTGCCCCTTCTTCTGCTTATTTACTTTTTTAAAAGCCATGTTTGTGGCTGCATACGTTTTTAAAAGGGAAAAAGAGATCCAAAAATTCTTTTTCAGACTCATAGTTTTAAAAGAGTTACCTGTGGCATCTGGGATCTGAAGGAAGCGCTGGAGAGCCCAGCCCTCCGTGCCTGCAGCCCTCTGATGCGACTTAAGAAACCACGATGCCAACTGGCGCTCAGGGGATGAGGGATTTAACGGCTTCCACTCACTCCAAAGGCACCTCAGTTTGAAAAGGCAGGGTGATTGCTAATGCCTCTCTCTCCCAGATCCCAATCTTATGCCCATGATCACCAAATGCTGTATCTCTATCTCTAATAAGCATCACCTGTCAATAAAAAAAGCCAATGGCCGGTGAGCTGAGGCGAGAAGTAGAAGGTGGGACAATGCAGGAAGAGAGGATTCTGGGTAATAGTGAGAGATCAAAAGGGAGACTCACCTGAGAAACTCAGGGGAGATGGAAATAAACCAACAAATAGCTGAACTCAGGATAGAATAAGGAGAGATTCAAGCAAGAAGCCGAGAAGACGCAAAGGAAGAAGGTTGGGACTGAGGAAAGGTAACTAACCAAGTGGTAGACATAAAATAGCTTAAGCTTTAGTTAAATAAGTTATGAGCCTGTCAGGGAATGAGCCAAAGTTTATGGCCTGGGCATTTATTAATAAATGATTAGTCTCAGAGTCTTCATTCCGGGAGCAGGGCTGGGAAAGAAAAAAAAAAAGGATTTATTTTTATTTTTATTACAAAGTGTCTCCTGCAAAGAAAAGATGTGGGAGAAACAACCCAGGCAGCAGGCTGGCAGGCAGAGACTATGGCTATCCTTCAAGGGATGGTGTCACTGGGACGCTCCTTCAAATGCTATCACAGGAGCAAGCACTAAGCTGGAGGAAGAGGTGAGCTGGCGGAGTGATGAGCTCCGGCTACCTGAGGTGAGTCCATGGAGGGACCATGCTAGGAAAGCCTAGGAATAAACAGATGGCGCTGTCCATGTATTTAGAGACTATTGGGTGCGAATGAGAGATATCCTCTGTAGGCTCGTGTGTTTGTACACTTAATTCCCAGTTGGTGGCGATGTTTGCGGAAGTTATGGAATTCGTACCTCCTTCCCTTCCTCCCTCCAGGCTGGCCTCTCATTTCTGTTGCCATGCCTTTTCTGCCAGAATGGACGAGATCTGATCTGGAACTATAAGCCAAAATAAACCTTTTCTCCCTGAGATGACTAATCTTGGTTGTCAACTTAACTCCATGTGTAATTAACTAAAGCCCAGGCTACTGGACACTCTTTGAAGGATATATATATATATATATATATATATATATATATATATATATAATTTCAAATATGTGTGTGTGCATGCACTCACATGCATGCAAGGGATTGTATTTATTTATTTACACACCAGAAGAGGGCATCAGATCCCATTACAGATGGTTATGATCCACCATGTGGATGCTGGGAATTGAACTGGGGACCTCTGGAAGAGCTCTTAACCACTGAGCCATCTCTCCAGCCCATGAGGGATTTTCTTAATCACATTGTTTGAAGCAGGAAGCCCACCCTGAATCTGAGCTACACTTCTGGTGGCAGCCCACATAAAGGACACAGGAGGAAACCTTGTTTTTTGTCTGCTTGCCCTTGCTCTCCTGGGCAAGCTCATCTATCTTGTTGCTGCTGGCATTCAATCCAACTTCTTTAGGTTCTCAGCACAGACTGAAAGCCAGCAGTTCTCCAGACACTCCAAGACTCAAGTACAAGATCAGAATTACAGAGACCTCCGGCCTCCTGGAATGATGGCCATCAGATTATCAGCCCTCTACCAAGAGAGTCAGTGTTGGATTACCATGACTGTACCCCCATTTAATATATATATATATATATATATATATATATATATATATATTAAAGTTATACAAGATATATAGATATATATCTTATATCTTGTATAGTTATACCTCTTATACAACTATATATATTATATATAGTTATATAATATAATATATATTGTAGCAGGTAAGGTGAGCACCGGAGCGGTGGGAAAATAGTGTCACGAACAAAGCAGAAACACTTCTATGTATGTTCATCTCGTGTTTCCCCAAAAGACATGTTGGCTGAAGCCAAATGAAAAGCACTTGAGAGCCTGTTAGTGTGGAACCCACTCTGCTAGAGGAGGAGAACCCACAGATATATACTAAATACAGGTGGCTTACATAAGACAGCCTGAAGAGTGGTCCTCAACCTTTCTAATGCTGAGACCCTTTAATACAGCTCCTTATGCTGTGGTGACTCCCACCCATAAGATTATTTTTGGTGCTACTTCATAATTTTGCTCCAGTTACACATTGCAATGTAAGTGCCAGTGTTTGTCGACGGTCTTAGTTGACCCCGGTGAAAGGGTCATTGTTTGAGAACCACTGGTCTAAGTCACCCAGTAATCCGCTGCCCTCACACTAGAGAGGCTGCGAACCCAGGGGCTGGAAGGGAGAAGAAAGAACAAACATCTATTAACTAGCAGGTTTGGAGCCTGAGGTGCGAAGATTGGGAAGTCGTGTCTGTTCAGCCTCCGGTGGGAGTCCCTGTGGCTGTGTCATACATAACACACGATGCCGATTGCATCATGACAGGAGAGCGTATGAGAGAGATCACACAGGAAGAAAGCCAGAGGCTGGGGGAGGGGCTCGTCTCACTCTGATGTATTATTAGCTCAGTCTTCTGTGAACCCATGGGGGTGCCACAAGAAGTGCACTGTTCTGTGCCCGTCCACGGGTAACCCCTAATGACCGCACCACCTTCAACTAGAGCCCAGTTCAGTTTGTTTTTTGTTTGTTTTGTTGTTTGCCTTGTTGTTTGTCGAAGAAGGGGCTGAGAGCTAGGCAAGTGGTGCCTTACCAGTAAACTACATCCATATCTCAATAGAGCCCAGGCTTGCCCGTTAATCTTTCCACCTCTTCCTCCTGAAGGCTGAGATTTATAAGTGTGCACCGCTATATTAGGGACCAAACGTCCAGCACAAGAACCCTTGGAGGACTAGTCCTATCCAAGCCATATCTAGAATGTGTTAGAATGTGTTGCATAGCACAGGAGATCAGGAAAAAAAAAAGTAGAGTGTTTTACTGATTGATGCTGGTTCGTTCAGGTTAGTAGACTATGAGACTTAAAAGCTAATAGGCTAAGAAAGGACTAGGAAGAAAACAGCTCTTACAGTGGGAACAAACTGAAGTTTAGAAAGCAGAGCATTCTGTGAATGAAAGACACCCCCCCACACACCACACACACACACACACACACTATCTGCTTCATCCAGCAGCCTGGCACAGCTTCCTCCAGCAGCCTGGGACAGCATTCAGTACCGGACAATCTTTCCCCCCATCCTCTTCTCCTGGCTGGCTGCATCTGATGCAGACTACACTCTCCCTGGGCTTCCTGGCTTGGCAGCTTCCAATCAGCCCCGTGGGTTTAATTAGCACTTTGATGCACACAGTTCCCAAAGTGGCATGTCTCCAGAGGTGACCTCTCTCTCTCCAGTCACATTCCTCATACCTAATTCCCTGTTAGCACCCTGCCATGCTACATCAAAAATAGAACCCCTAAGCCTCTCTTCGGTCCCATCTCTGTTCCTGTTCATGATAACGCCGCCGCCACTCCCAAGCAGTGTAATTGTTGGTCAGACCTCCCTTGTCTCTCTTCATTGAGTCAGTCAGTCAAACCTGATTCTGCCTCGCGAGGGCGTCTTTCTTCTCTTCGGGCCCGACTCCTCCCCTCAGCCCTCCTCCCCCCACACCATTCCATCTAGGCTATAATGGTAGTCTTTCAGCATTTCACTTGAATCATGTTATGGTTTGGCTGTTGGACGCCCCTGCCCCCTTTGGACTGAGTGTTTAAACACCTGGTTCCCAGCTGGCAGCTGGCTTGGAAGGTTTTGGAACCTTTAGACGGTGGAGCCTCATGGGAGGAAGTGGCCCCTCGGGTGGCAGGCCTTCTGGGCTACAGTCTGGTTCTGGTTCCAGCCAGTGTTTTTCTCTCTGCCATCTAAATGCTGGGATGGTGTAAGCAGTAGCCAGTGTACTTTCTCTCTCTCTCTCTCTCTCTCTCTCTCTCTCTCTCTCTCTCTCTCTCTCTCTCTCTCTCTCTCTCTGTGAACAACAACAAACCCTTCATCACGTGTCCTGGGAGGGAGGAGAAAAATGGCTGATGCGGCTCCCTTTCCAGGAAAAACCAGAACTCACTCCATAACGCCGGAAATGTCCTGGAAGCAAATTCACTCATCCAGTACAAAGGCGCTGACTTTGTATTGCCCAAGCACCTGACAGTGACGTGGGTCACGTGACTCGGGAATGAACGAGACAAGATCCTTACTCTGCAGTGGGTAGTGGCAGATAGTGCGGAGTCACCCAAGTAAACACAGCTGACGCGAGTGGAGCCCGCATGTCCAGCACCGAGGTGGCCGACAGCTGCGGAGGCCGGAGGATGACACTTTGCGTAGCAAGATCCCATCTCAGAAAGAAAATAGACAAATAAATACAAATAAATCACCTTTGGTGATTGCTTTGACAGGATGATAATTTCAACTTTGGGTAGAGTAGTAAAAAGGATTTAAAAAATAATAATTCTAAGCTGAAACCTGACAGAGCTAAGACTTGCTTCTTACAGTTAAAAAAATTTTTTTTGAGAAAGATTAGAAAGTGGAAGAAAACTAGGCAGGGACAGCTGAGAGGCAGCCTTGAAGGAGTCTGGAGAGATCAGTTCTTCGGGGCCCAAGGAAGTGGCTACCTGGGCAGTGTTTGGCGAGAGAGCCTGAGGACCAGAGTTGAGATCCCACCCCTTACCGGCATAGAAGCCTGGTGTAACCACACACTGGTGTAACCCTGGGACTCAGAGAATAGAGACAGGTGAATCCCAAAGGCTTTCTGGCCAACCAGTAGAGGCAAACAGTCAGCTGCCGGTTCAGGGAGAGCTCCTGCTCTCAAAAGGAAATGCTGTTCTGTTGAGATGGCTCAGGAGATAAAATGGGTGCTGCATATGAATGTGAGTTCTAGAGGTTGAGCCGAAGAAGCCCTGTAAAGCCAGACGAGGTAGTAGTGCACCTCTGGAATCTTAGCACTCCTGTGGCGAGATGGGAAGTGGATACAGGTGAACCCTTGGAAGCTCTCAAGCAAGTTAACAGGACATATGTAGTAGTGAACAAGAGACCCTGTCTCAAACAAGGGGAACGTGAAGACTGATGCCTGCCTTTGTGGTGTGACCCTCTACATGTGTGTCCCAGCACATGCCCATTCCACATTCACACACATGCACATGCATGTTCTCACACACAAGAACATACATACATACACACATACATATATAACAACACATTTTTAAGAGAGTAAGACACCTAACTCTGACCACCAGATGTACAGTATAGGCGAGTGTACACAGACATGTAAAAAGAAGTGATCAGATGGGACCCAGTTTTGTTTCTTAACAACTGCGGGGGCTCCTAAGATTCAACTTATAATCCCAGCCTCTCATACAGAAACAATAAGGTGGAAGGCTTATAAGAGGCTGGGATTATAAGTTGAATCTTAGGAGCCCCTGCAGTTGTTCAAGCAAGAGATGATGATGGTGTGAGCCATAGAGACACCAGCAAAAATGTAGAGAAGCGATTTAGAATGTAGAAATAAGAAGTTTGCTATGAGGTAGGATGGAGATCATGGATGCATCCATAGTTTGGTCCTCAGCAGCCATGTAATGAGTGCCTATTAACCAAGGTGGTAAATACTGCGTGAGGTTGTGAGCTTGCAGGGCAATGTCGGGTTTGAGGTGTCTCCTGGAATTTTGTGGTTGGATGACATTTTGAGCAGTTTTTTGAAGAAAAAAAAAACTTTTAAATTTCCAAATTATTTCTTTAAAAGTTTCCAAATGTATCCAGAAGAACTGTAATATAATCAATCCTACATACTCACCACCAAGCTTCAGTAATTCTTAGGATTTGGCCATCATGTTTTGTAAGGTGAGGTTCTGATACTAAGGTCCTGTTCCCCTATTGGTTCTTTATCTGTCAGTAAAGAAAGTCATGGACCAGCTGCTGGGCAGAAGGGACAGGTGTCCCTGGATACAAAGGGGTAAAAGAAAGGAGGTCAGAGTTCGCCAGGCTTTGGAGAAAGGAGGACTGGGAAACCATCTGAGATTTCAAAATGGATTGGCCACACAGGCTGCTCCTACAGGCAGGTGGTCAGGGGAGTTTAGCAACTGAAGTTTAGGGCAGGTGGGAGAGACTTGAGATAAAAGAGACTGATAAGGGCATGTTTTTCCAGGCAGGAGATAGTAGTACCAGCAATTGTGCCCAGAAGGCAAGTTGAAAAGGAGCAGCTGTGTCTGTGTGTATTTAATCCTTAGATTCAAGGGAAGCCTGGAGGGGACTGATATCTTAGTCACTTCCCGGAGCAAAGGCAGTAAGTAGGGTGAAACTACATGCAGCGATGTTTTCTCTCTGTTCCCACATATACAGCTGTACCAACCTGCCACCTCATCCCACCCTGATGGCAACTTCTTAATATTGTCACATTTTATTCATAAGTTGTTAGAGATGGGTTCTAATGTTTTGTCTTAATTAGGCTCCCAAAGTCATATGGGAATCTGCATGTCCCTGTCCCCAGTTGGTTTTTGATTGGCCAATAAAGAGCCAATGGCCAACATCTGGGCAGGGAGAAAGAAGCATAAGTTTTAGGATTCCCAGGCAAGAAATGCAAGGGAGAAGAAGAGGGATTCCTCCATGAGAGGGGTGTAGGATGGATCATGCCATGAAGGGGAAGCAGAGAGATCAGAATTAAAAAGACTGCCAACATGTAAGAGCCTGGGAAAGTAGCCCCAGGGACCACTACCCTTATTTGGTCTGGGATAGCAGAGATGGAATGTAGATTTTAAAAGGTGTTAGTTAACTAAGGAATACAGGAGGGGAGTATATGCTAGCTGTGGGGAGGTTTGGAAGTGCCTAGCCAGTGAGCTAGTCAAGGCATATCAAAATTAAGCTTACATGTGTGTGTCTTCCATTCACAAACCCAGACAACTCTATCTAGATGGCTAGAAATGTGATCACCTGCTGGGAGGGAGCTCAAAGCAGATTAACTGTTTGCTACCACAATAAGTATCTTGTATCTGATAAAGTTTTCCTTCTATTATATAGTCATAAAAACATTATTAAACATGATAAGAATACCAATTTCTCCACTGCATTCAATAGTCATGATTTTGATGCTTCCAGCTGTTAAAATAGGCAACATAAATAAACTCTTGCATACGCTGCAAAAAATGATTCTGATAAGGGTGCTAAGCCTGCTCAATGGAGAAAAGACAACCTTCCAGCCCACATTCCAGCCCTGCTACCAGCGCACCATGAGCCCTGGCGCATGCCAGGTAGTACCTCCCGCCCATACTGTAAATCTACCCCTGTTACCTTAGGACCACATGTCCTGAACACCTACCACAGAAAGCACCATCCATCTAACTGCAGCCTGCCATTAACAGTGGTTAATATACAGATCCACAAATGGTCAGTATGACGAGAGCAAGAGACTTTAGACTACTCAGCCCTGACAAGATGTTCCCATTATACCTCTCCCCTCAAGGCTCAGGGGCTTTTGAAGAAGAGAGGCATGGAAAAATTGTAAGGGCATGCAAGGCACAAATATAGTCCCTCCCTTAGTTTAAGAGCTATTGGCCTTTAATAGCTGCTTGCAGGGGCAGAGGCAGTTTCCTTACGATGTGAACTCTGAGTTACACTGACCACACTCCATAATAGATTCTACAGCCAAGAGCAGCATCAAGCCTTCCCACATGCAAATAAGATTTCCCCCAAGCTCTCAATCCAAGCCAATGAGAGAGGTACCTGCTGTTGAACCCTGTGTGCAAGAACTACTCCATCTTCTGAGTCTTTTGTTCCAAGAGCTTTAACACTTGGGGAGAGATCTTCTCTCCCAAAGTGCCACCTGAGGTTCCACCATACTCCTCACTGGAAAATCAGCTTCTTGTCAACCCAGCCCAAACTGACTCAGTGCAGAGCAGCTTGGAGTTACGGAGTGACCTGGAAAGCACAGCATAGACTTTGTCTCCCTTCCCACTGGAACCTTCGTACCAGGCCTGGACAGAGATGTCCACAGAAAACCTCTGGTACTCAGGCCCACAATGGACCAGACACCCTGAATCTGCCACATGAGAAGGCAGGGAATACACTTTAACTTATGGGCACAGGAAATGACTTTTTGAACAGGTATAACTTTAAGTTTTTCAAACCTTATTTTTAATGATGGTTTTTAAACACTTTAACCCATCCACTAGAGGTACTGGGGAAAAAAGGATACAGGGGAAGTGGACCTGTTTAGAAAGGTTCTTTGGAGCAACTTCATCCTGTGTTGTATGGAAATCCGTAGTTCAGCTCACAGGCCAGCATGGCACAGCACTGCACCAGAAGTTATGGAGTCCCAACAAATAAATGGAGCTCAACTACACAGTGTAAGGCAGACCAATACATGTATATCATTAACAAAGAATCCTTCATCGCCTGTTCTTTCACATGCTTGCTTTAGCAGAACATCCTTGCTCCTCTGTCTTCTTCAGAGAAGTGTTCCTTCATGAGTCTGCCTTAATCTTTCACCTGTATCAACTTCAGGAATCTTTTACCTGTATCCACTTCAGGAACACTCCTTTACCTGTTTGTCCCAGAAAAACACCATCCAACACAACTGACTTGCCCAGGAACCATTAAGTTTCCACTGCAAACTGGACCCTGGTAGGATAGACATTAGGACCAATAATTGTTAAATGGGATCAGTGAAACTAAAAAGTGTCTGTATGGTGTCTGTATACACCACTATGTGAGTGAAGAGATGGCCTATAGAATAAGAAAAAAAAATCTTTATCAGCTAAACATCTGCCTGGGGGTGAATATCTAGAATGTACAAAGAACCAAAACAAAGCAAAAAACTAAATCCTAACGCAATTAAAGTCTGGAATGTGGGTCTAAGCAGAGAGTTTTTAAGAGAAGAAATACAAATTGCTGAGAAATAATTTTTAAAATCTTTAATATCATTAACATCAGGAAAATGAAAATCAATACTACTTTGAGATTTCATTTAACCCCAGTCAAAAATAACTTTTAAAAAATTTAAAAGTCAATAAATTGTGGTGTGGCTATAGGGAAAGGGGGATAGATACTTATTCCCTGGTTAGGACCATAAATTGGTACCACTACATGGAAACCAATGTGAAGATTCCTCAAAAACATAAAAATAATAGATCTACCATATGATGCACCTATACCAATCTTGGCATATACTCAAAGGATTTTTATACCCTACTATACAGCTGCTTGCTTATCCATGTTCATGGCTGCTCTTCTTGATGGCCATGGAATGGAAGCAGCCTCTATGTCCATTAACTGACTGGTGGGAGTGAGCGTGGTATATTTATACAATGGAATACCATCCTGCTGTTAAGAATGAAATTTGCAGCTAAATGGATGGAACTTAAACCTGCTATAGTGAATCAGATAACCCACATGCAGAAGGACAAGTATTATGTCCCTCTGACTTGGATGCTAGCTTTGACTCTTTAGATATGTATATTTAAACTGAAATACCCACAGAATTCAAATCAGTAGTAAGGGTCTGTGGGTCATGGGGCCTTCATGGAAGAGGAAATAGAACATGGGTGGTTTAGAGACAGGGCAGGGAACAGTGGAAAAGAAGCCATGAGTGGGGTGGGGATGGGAGGGCAGGGTAGAGGAGTGGGTATATATAGGGTCACTAATACTACCCTTTGAAAAAAGCACATGGTAACCTGCTACTATAGAAGCTTCTTAAAATAGGCACATATGCAACATACAAAATGAATTTAGCCAGGTGGGGTGGCACCTGTCTTTAACCCCAGCACAGATGCAGGTTGATCCCCGTGAGTTCAAGAACAACACAGTCTACATAGTGAGTCTAGGCCACCTATGTAGAGTGAGATATCCTCTTCCTGAGGCATTGGACAGTGGGGTAAAATAGAACCCCAAACACTATACCCCCTCCTCCCAAACTCCAGGTATCATCATAGAAGAGATTAGAAAGGCTGTAAGAGCCAGTGGCAGTGGGTGGCTTTAGCAAAGCAGTGTATTCTAGACACAGCAGGGCAGTTGCACATGTGAACTTGTGGCAGTTGTGATGGCAATCATAAGACCTACACATGATCAAGGCAGACAAAATCCAAACATAGAGAAGGAAAGTGGTCATGAGGTTGTACCACTAGCTGAGGAGGTGTTGGTGACTAATGGCTGCTGGGAGAGGGAGTTGGCTTTCATCAATGATCTAGGCTCTGAGAGGCTCCAGTAGATGGCCTTCCATTCAGGCACGTACTGACTAAGTGGATTCAGAGGGAATTGTGGGGATGGAGGGATGGAGACGTACTGGAAGATGGGAATGGGGTGGACTATATGAAAATATATGGATGCATGAAATTCTTAAGTGGGTCTTTTGAATACTGCCAGGAAGACTAGATATCTACAGGTTAGAAAATTTGAAGTTGGACTCTCTTTTTAACATAATTTTATTTTAATAGAAAATACAGTTATTTCCATACAATATAATTTGATCACAATTTCTCCTTCCTCCATCTTCTCCCTGATTGCTCCCACCTCTTACCCTTCCAACTCACATCTTCTCACCCTCTCTCTCAAGAAAAGAAAGAGGCAAATAAAAAAGACAAAACTAACAAACAAAAAGCAATAAACAAACAAACAAAAAAAACTGAGAAAGACTATAAGTAACCTGTTAGTGAAACACACAGAAAAAGAGAGAGAGAGAGAGAGAGAGAGAGAGAGAGAGAGGGCATAAAAACTCAAAATCAGAAACTATGGTATAGCAAAAGATCAGTAAGGTATTTTAAAATGGCTGGAGAGATGACTCAGCAGTTAAGAGCACTACTACCTGCTCTTCCAGAGGAACTGAGTTCAATTCTCAGCAACCACATGGTGGCTCACAACCCTCTGTAATGGGATCTGATGTCCTCTTCTGGTGTGTCTGAAGACAGCTACAATGTGCTCATATAAATAAAATAAATCTATTTTTTAAAAAGGTATTTAAAAAGAAAAGCAACAGCCGGGCGTGGTGGCGCACGCCTTTAATCCCAGCACTCGGGAGGCAGAGACAGGCAGATTTCTGAGTTCGAGGTCAGCCTGGTCTACAGAGTGAGTTCCAGGACAGCCAGGGCTATACAGAGAAACCCTGTCTCGAAAAACCAAAAAAAAAAAAAAAAAAAAAAAAGAAAAGAAAAGCAACAACAACAAAACAAAAGACAATGAGAGACAAAAGGTCTCCAAACTACTCTTACCCTTGCCTCTCTCTTGTCCCCTTGCTCCCCTTGCTCCCCTTGCTCCCCCTCTTTCCCCATTCCCTTCCCCCCTCTCTCCACATGGTCATGGCCGGCCTCTGTTTCTCTACTCTCTCTCCCCCTCTATGCTTTTCTCTGCCTCTACTACCCTCTTAACTCCCCTCTCCATTCCCTGAATAAACTATTCTATACTATGCCATTACGTGGCTGGTCCCTTAGGGGAAAGGGATGCCTTGGCATGAGCCCACCGAGGCATCCCCTTCCCCAACACCCTCATGGAATATATCTTAATATCTCTTTATCTTTTTATAATCACAACAGTTTGGACCTGTGCAGGTCCTGTGCGTGCTACCACAGTGCCTGTGAGTTCACACGTACACAGTGCCTGTGAGTTCACACGTACACAGTGCCTGTGATTTCACACGTATACAGTGCCTGTGAGTTCATATGTACACAATCCTGTGAGTTCATACATACACAGTGCCTGTGAGTTCATATGTACACAGTCCTGTGAGTTCATACGTACACAGTGCCTGTGAGTTCATATGTACACAGTCCTGTGAGTTTATACATACACAGTGCCTGTGAGTTCATACGTACACAACCCTGTTGTGTCTGTTGTGTTCTCTTCGCATCGTCCATCTTCTCTGGCTCTTACAATCTTTACAACCTCTCTTCTACATAGTTCCCTGGATGCTGAGGGGAGGGGTTTGATGAAGACATCCCATTTAGGACTGAGTGTTTCGAGGTCTCTCACTCTCTGCACGCTGCCCAGTTGTCTGTATCGGTTCCCAGCTCTTGATGACGGCTGAGTAAGACACTGAACTTAAGTACTGCAGAATGTTATTAGGAATCATCTTATTGCTATCTTCATTTAGCAGAGCAATAGTATTTGGTTTCCCCCCAGGTCCATGGCCTAATTAGTCTCAGATTTCTGGCCACCTGAGCTATGTCAGGCATGGGTTTTATCTCCTGGATCAAACCTTAGATCCAATCAGAGTGGTTGGTTACTCTACAAAGTTTTGCTACTATTATACCAGCATATCATGGAAGCAGGTCACCACAGTGGGTAGCAAGGTTTGCAGCTGGGTTAGTGCTTACCTCTCTCCTCTGGTAGCATGCTGAGAACCGTCCAGTACCATGAACACTAGTCACCAGGGGTAAAGGCTCAAGTTAGGCACCACGGTCAATGAGATATGTAAGATTTGACTTCAGTAACAGGGCCGTGCCATCAGCTTGTGGGCAGGAACCAATATCCTCAGCAAAAGCCTGAATTATTTGGAGATTTCCATGGGGGTCCCTTTTAACAGTTGAATTGGTTGCAACCCATTCTTGGCACTGGAGGTTCTACTTGGTGGCAGATTTCTAGTAGGGGCTTGTCTCTCCTGTTATCTTGTGACTCCATTAGATTTCTTTTGTATGTGTATTTTATTGTGGTTGGTATGTGGTTATTCATACAGTTGCATGCCTACCAAGGCTTAAAAGCTAACTTCCATGTACAAAAGAATGCATATCACATTTATTTTTTGGGGTCTGCATTACTTCACTCAGGGTGACTTTTTTCTAGTTCCACCCATTCCCCCGAGTTAGGTCAGGTGTGGCCACTGGGTATCACAGGAAGAGAGTCTGAAGATGAATTCTTGTCTAGCACCATTACCCAAAACTTTTATAAATATATCAATCTCAATCGTGAAACTTAATAACTCTATTAGGGACGATGCTTATATGCACTGTGTGAAGATGTGTCTCTGCCCTTCCTTGCCTGCCTAAGGCACCTTCTGATTGGTCAAAGTAGAAAGCCTATGGCCTATGGGAGAGGGTAGGATAGAAGGTGTGACATCTGGCGGAGAGAGGAACTCTGGGAAAGGGTCACTCGAAAGATGATTTGCCACCTGAAGTCAAACATGAAACTGAGGAGAGATAGTCAGCCAGGTGGCAGAAGTTAGATTAGTATAAATGGGATAACTGAGTAACAAGCTGGTGGGGACAAGCCTAGNAAACATGGAGGTGGAAGCTCACAGTCAGCTATTAGATGGAACACAGGGTTCCCAAGGAAGAAGGAGCTAGAGAAAGTACCCAAGGAGCTGAAGGGGTCTTCAACCCTCTAGGTGGAAGAATAACCATGAACTAACTAGTACCCCCTGAGCTCATGACTCTAGCTGCATATATAGAAGAGGATGGCCTATTTGGCCATCATTGGGAAGAGAGGCCCCTTGGTCATGCAGACTTTATATGCCGCAATACAGGGGAACGCCAGGGCCAAGAAGTGGGAGCGAATGGGTAGGGGAGCAGGGCCGGGAGGGGGGAGGGTATAGGGAACTTTCTGGATAACACTTGAAATGTAAATGAAGAAAATATCTAATAAAAGTTGAAAGAAAGAAAGAAAGAAAGAAAGAAAGAAAGAAAGAAAGAAAGAAAGAAAGAAAGAGGCAATTTTCTTCTCTAACCCAACTAGCTCCCAAATAATTGAGACAGAGACTCAAAAGAGATTTATTTCACATGCTTTAAGACATAATAACTGAGCAAATATTAATCTATTCCAATCCTCTAGGCTAATCTGGCTACCTCCCAGCCAAAAACCCTGAGATACTTGCATTTTAGTATTGATCTGGCTCTCTCTGCTCTGTGTAAGTTCTCATGGTGGGTCCTCACCTTGTGATCGTGGCAGAGTCTTCCTTCTCCCCCCCCTTCTCTCTCTCTCTCTCTCTCTCTCTCTCTCCCTCCCTCCCTCTTTACCTCCCTCCCTCCCTTCCCTGGCCATGATTGGAAGTCCATCTCTATTCTCTCTGTGCAGTCATTGGCTGATCAACCTTTTATTGACCAATCAGGGAATAACTGGGGAGCAATGTTTACACAACATTGAGACAGGAGAGTCTTAGAATAATCATTCCCATGCCATGTCTGCAGGGAAACCAGATGTGGGGCCACAGAAATCAGCATTTGAATAACACAAGGATAACCTTTACTCGGTGCACAATAGCATTTTGTCAACAGGGAAGATAAAAGGACAGTTCTGAGTTGGATCACTGATGGTTGCACAACAATGTATTTGACACCACTGAAGTGACCACACAGCTAAGAGTGGATACCATGGTGATTTTAATGGTGTATTTTATACTACATCTCTGTATGTGTTCATGGTGAAAATCTGCTTGCATCATAAATGTCTTTATAATTGGTTTGCTAGCGTAGGGATGCAACAAACCCCACACATTGTGCTTCCCTAATTGGTCTCTTAAGTCTACTAATTGATAATTCCCATTACCTACATTTTTTTTCTCCTGCCTTTAATTGTTAAAGAAACGAAGTCGCTGGTAAATTCACCTCATTTGGATTGGCCAATTGCCTTCTGGTCGTGGCTTTCAGAGTGTTCTATTTTTTTGTGTTCTGGCAGCTATAGATGTAAAGTTTCGGGGGCGGGGTGTTGGTGTTTGGTTTGTGAGACAGGATGTCACCAGGTAGCCCTGGCTGGTCTGTAACCCCAGGAGCTCTGCCTTCCTCTGCCTCTCAGCTCCAGGGTTAAAGACTTGCATTATCACTCCCAGTCAGTACTGGTTTTGTTTGGGTGCTTTTGGGGGAGGGGGTTATGTAGAAGTGATTCTGGGCACTTGCTAGCATGTCACTTCAGAAAGCACTAGCATCTGGTTGCCACCCCTTCTGGTTAAGATGACTGGGTGTGGCCACCTGAGCCATCTTGGAAGGGTCTCCATCCATCCTTCACCCAGTGACTCTGGCGGCTACTAGAGATCCACAACTCCCTTATGGCTGCAAGTTTAGTTGGTTTGTTTGTTTTTAATTCTAGTATTCTCAGCGCCCTCAGCTAAAAATTCTTCTGTACAGATTAACCCTTCCACCAGACGAGCTGTGGCAGGTTTGCTCATGAAATTGGGGAAATAGGCTTTGTTCGTTTTCTCATTAGCTTTCAAAACACTGAAATTGTATCTAACAGTTTTCAAGGGTTGCCAATTGATACTTTTGTTTCTCTATGAGAATGAGCTTTTAATGTATTTTATATTTTTAGGATCTTGTGTCTGTGGAGCAACAGCTCAGTGGTTAAAAGCACTAGCTACTCTCACAGAGGACCTGGGTTCAATTCACAGCACCTGCATTGTGGTTTATAAGCATCTGTAACTCCAGTTCCAAAGGATCCTTCACCCTCTTCTGACCTTCACGGGTACCAGACACACAGGTAGTGCAGATGCACACAGGGGAAAACACATACACATAAAATAAAAATAAATAAATCTTCTTTAATATCTTGTATGTGTGTGATATGTATGTACATGAGAGACACGTGTGTTATACATGTACTTCTTTGTATGTATCATGGGGAGAATAAAGGTTAACCCCACTAACTGGTTTTCACCTTCTACCTTATTTCAAGCAGGGTCTCCTGTGCTTCCACTGTGTACACTAGAATAGCTGTCCTGAGAGCTTCCACAGATCCTTCCGACTCTGCTCCCCATGTCCCGTGCTGGGATTTCAGGTGTGTAAGTGTTCTTGTGCATGGGTTCAAGCAGGGTCTCCTGTGCTTCCACTGTGTACACTAGAATAGCTGTCCCGAGAGCTTCCACAGATCCTTCCGACTCTGCCTCCCATGTCCCGTGCTGGGATTATAGGAATGGAAGTGTCCCTGCCTGGCTTATGCATGGGTTCTGAGAGTTTCCACTCAAATCCTCACAACAGCACAGCAAGTGATTTCCCCAGAGAGCCATCTTCTCTGTCCTGCATTTGACTTTTTAATTCATACTCATTACCCTTTGGGATGCTCAAATGGTCTCATCGTGGCCAGAGGGAGACCCCTCAACTTGGCTTCTAAGCCATTTTCAGAAGCACCTGATGTTTTAGCTGTCCTATTCATTCTCCAAGGGATCTTAGGGGATGGTATTTAGAGGCTGAGAACTAACTGAAGATATTAACTGCTGCTATGATGTGATAGCATCTAACTCCTTTCAGTGCCCAAAGTGAATTTTGCTGGGTTTTTGCTCTTGTTTTATTCTTAGGAACAAAAATATCATGAGTTCATATATTTCCAGACTCCAAGATTTTAATTTAACTGTACTAATTTTCTATATGTATCTCTTTATCCTGAAAAATAATCTTGGTGCTAAATGACATCACAGAATTACTCACTCCATTCATCTATTATCATGGCTCTAAAATAGCAATACTCATGTAAACATTACCAACATGCGTACTAAAAACAACATGATTTTCAGGGGCTTTTTGGTCCTTAGGATATATTATACCATGAATATCTAAATTTGCATGTGCCTTAAAGTCACATGAGGTGCTCCTCTGTGCCACTGAGGCACAATTCCACAAATTGGAAATATGGAGTTAGTTTTTTTTTTTTTGTTTTTTTTTTTTTTTTGGTTTCTCTGTATAGCCCTGGCTGTCCTGGAACTCACTTTGTAGACCAGGCTGGCCTCAAACTCAGAAATCCGCCTGCCTCTGCCTCCCAAGTGTTGGGATTAAAGGCGTGAGCCACCACGCCCGGTCTTATTTTCACTTCTTAAAAACCTCTTTGCTTCTTGTTTTCTTCACACTTACCCAACACTACTTTAGCATCAGGTGAAAGTGCTGCTTCTTTCCAAAATTCCACAGAACTATAAAGAAACACAGCTAAAGAAGCATAGACCACCATCTCCATTCCTGTATCCCTGGTACCCTCCCGCTACCCTGTACCCCACATAGACCACCATCTCCATTCCTGTATCCCTGGTACCCTCCCGCTACCCTGTACCCCACATAGCCATTTTCAGTAGTCTGGGCTTTTCACCATCCATTGCTTATGAATATAAACAAATAAAACATGTATCCCTGTTATAGGGTAAAGACTGGCATATTACAGGTGTTTTCTGCCCTTGAACTTTCCTCCATTGTGTGGCTAAGCAAGAGTTTGTTTTAAGCAGGCCCTCGGCATTGGGCTATGGGATGTTTACCAGTGTGCTGTCACACACAAATTGAATTGTCTTGTTTATGTGCCGCTCTGTATTTCCCACCCACTATTCTATAAGAAAGATGTCTTGCCATGGAATTAATGGGTCAAAATATAAATGCTTGTGGAACTCTGATAATGGACGTGTCCCCTCCTCTGGGCTTTTACCTCATCAACAATACATGAGAATGCCAATTTCCCTCCAGCCTTGCCAGTCCCTTTGTTAAGCCCTTGGAGTTCTGCCAGGCTGATAGGGCAGAGATGGTATTTTAATGTAGCTTCAATTTCCCCCCTCTCTCACGAGGAGCTGATTAGAGCATCTTTTCACATCTGGAAGGTCCATTCTTTTCTGGTGAACCATGTGTGGATTTCCCCGCTCAGTTTTACACGATACTATTTGCCTTCTCAATTTATAGAAATTCATTAGCTGATAGAGACTTTAACCTTTGGTTGATAAGAGGAGTTATAGATATCTCCCCAGTCAGCACTGGTGACTTACTTAGATTTTAGGTTACTTGCTTAGTGGCTTACTTTCCACATAAAACTTTTAAAATATAGCTAAAATAATTAAGTTTCTCCCAAGTTTGGGGAAATTTCATGAGCTTTCAGGAAAGGAAGCGCGCCATGATTTCCTCTAGCGTTTGGACTAGCATAGCAGACTAGTGTGTGGCATACAGGATGATGTCATTTCTTACAGGGTGATGTCATTTCTATCTTTTCCATGTGGAGGCTCATTTCCCCAGTATCGTTTATGAAAGATCTGTATTTCTCCACTGATTTTTCAGAAGCAGCCTTCCTTGGAGTCTGAAATCCCACGTGCAAATAACTTAGGGTTATTTCTGGATTTTTCTATTTGGTTCCACTGGTTGTCAGCTTATTCACTTGCCAATACAATTGTCTTCTAATTATAGACACTTTGTAAATGCTTTAACATCTGGCTCTGCGTCACCACCGGGATGAATCCCATACTGCTGCGGGCCCAGAAGTGGTTAGTCCATCATGTAAACCAAGCACGACTGCAAAGTAGACCTCCTCTTCACCCTAACCATAGACACTATTGTCAGTGTGTGGTACTCTGCGAATGGCAAGAGGCTAGGTACCTACATGGATCGTACTGAAGCTGCGTGGAGTGTGGATGGTGACTGGAACACCACACATGTTGCTCCTGGCTCAGTTGACAACAGCTGTTGTCTCTGGGATTGTGAAACAGGGAAGCAGCTGGTTCCACTCAAGACCAACTCAGCTGTCCTAGCCTGTGACGTTGACTTTCAGGGGAAATATCATCATGTTCTCCACAGACACAGAGATGGGCTACCAATGTTTTGTGAGCTTCTTTGATCTATGGGCTCTGAGCCAGATCAACAGCAATGAGCCCTGCATGAAAGATGCCCAGCAAGGATTCCAAGATCTCCAGGCTGTCTGGGGACCCCTGGGGATGCACATCACTGCTGGCCACGAGAGTAGAAAGAGCTCAGCCAGTGTAGTGCCAAGTCTGGAGAGGTCTTGGTTAATGTTAAAGAGCACCACGGCAGGTCAGCGTCATCCAGTTGTCTAGAGACATGACCACGTGTGTCACCATATCCAAGGACAGCACAGCCAAGCAATTTGACTCTATGAGTCTTGAATATCAGATGACTTTCCAAGCACAATGTCCCATCAACTTGTCTGCTCTCTCTACCAACTATGGCCATGTGGTACTGGGAGGGTGTCAGGAAGCCAGAGATAAAACCACTGCCTCCACCAGGATTGACAAGTTTGAGGCCAGGTTCTCCCAGTTGGCATTTGTCAAGGGCCACTTTGGACCTATCAACAGGGTTGCCTTGTATCCGGGTGGCAAGAGCTACAGCCATGTGGCTAAGCCAGTGACGTATGCATCCACTATTCCGAGATGCATCTCCACACACACCAGGGAGGCTGCTCACAGAAGGTTTTAGATGCTGAAAAATAGTTTGCCAAAAAAAAAAAAAGAAAGAAAGAAAGAAAGAAAGAAAGAAAGAAAGAAAGAAGGAAAGAAAGAAAGAAAGAAAGGAAAAGAAAAAGGCTTTAACATCTGGCTTAAAACTGAGTTTGTACTCATTATTTTTTCTTTTTAAGGTTTTCTAAACTATTTATATTTAGTTGTTCAAAGTGAAATATAATCAAGTTGTTAAATGTCAAGGAAGAAAATAGATGTGTATATTTTATGATAATGATTTTTTTTATTCAAATTCAGTCTGTCTTTCTATCTCCATTACTATTTTTACATGCTTTGTACCCATAGATTTTGATCAGTTCTTATTAGATGTCTGCTTAGGTATTCTGTGTCAAATTAAAAATAAAAATTTATAATTTCTTGGTTATTCTTTTACATATGAAATTTATTGCTTTCCATATGCTAATTTTATAAGCATTTCAACTTTATTTATTTGGTGTGGTGTGGAGTGTGTGTGTGTGTGTGTGTTTGAGTGTGGGCACACACATATGTAGGGCACATGTGGAGCTTTAGAGGACAACGGGTTCTTTCCTTTCACTGTGAGTTCCAGAGATTGAACACATGTCATCATAGTTTTGTGACACACATTTTTTACCTACTGATCCCTCTCACCAGCTTCTCCTCTACACTGATTTTAAACTTTGCTACTTTAATAACTTAAGTGTTTTCAGAGATTGGAAAACTTTACTTAGGTTCATTATCATGTGACCTATAAATGCAGGTGACTTTTCCCCTTCACTTTGTATGCTGTGTAGACACGTAGATGGGTCGATTAGGCTGGCTGGCCAGAAAGCCCTGATGTCCTCTTGCCCCTTTCCCATGCCCCAGTGCTGGGATTACAGATTTGCCCCACCATGCCTGGTTTATGTGGGTGCAGAGGATCTGAACTCGGGTCCCTGCTTATACAGAAGCTCTGTGCCTCAGAGGCATCTCCCCACGCTGCTGCTTCTGACCCACGCTCCTTCCCTAGTGAGATTGCATGACATTTGTTAGCTGGTTTTAGGCTGTGTGAGTAACCCTGGCCCACCCTTGTCTTATGCCTGTCTTGGGGATGAATTTCATCATCAGGTAAGATGTTGGCTTTGGGGCTGAAATATATATAATTTCTTGATGCTTTTTAAGTTTCCCATAAGTGTGTCACTGTCTCCTCATTAAGGTGTCAAGTGTGTAAACCATCCAGAATGGCTGCTTTTCAAATTCCAATACACACAAGGATCGCAAGAAGTATTCGTTAAGTATAGATGCTGATTCAACAGATACAGGACAGGGCCCAAGATTCTGTATTGTCATGAACACCCCCCCACACACACACACACATGGTAAGCTGGATACTATGACTAAAAGTAGACCATACTCTGCACAGCAATGATCTTTTTAAAAAATCATTTTCTAGCATTGATTTTCAAAATAAATTTTAACTCAAAACAGAGGACATGGTCATGAAAATTCCCAGTTTAATTAATTAATTAATTGTAAGAGCCACATAGGTTTAACTCTCTGAGGATCAGTCCTGCAGTCTAAAGCAGAGGCATTCACATAAAGCCACAAGGAGTAAGATACAGAATATGGCTAAAGGTGGCTGTCTGACACATGTTATAGAGGATGAAAGCCCTTCTGATGGCTTGGGTGGGTCTGAAGAGAGGGAGTTGAAACACGCAGTTCCTGCAGCCCCTGTTAGGAAATAAGTTGTGGCAGGAGTCGCAGATCCCAGGTGGTTCAAGAAAGACTCCAAAACAGGAAATGCATGCAAGAGAAACAGCAGCTAACTAGTGATAGCAACTGCCTCTCAGGAACTAAGGTCCTGCACAATGGAGGCCCTCAGCAGAGATTCACCAAGTTCAAAGCCTAGATATATTATAGATATAGTATAGACACTACCTACCTGGCACCTGAGAACAACCTACTCTTAGTTATGCATTCAGGATTTCTTAAGCCATATTAACATTGAGCCAACAGAAAACTAGACTCAGGGAGTAGACAAAGTAGATTAGAAGAACCATAAATAAATCCAGAAAACTATAGACACCTAATCTTTCATTAACATTCAAACAGATGCCAGAGGAAAGACATCATCTTCAGCAAATAGTCCTGGAGAAAGATGAATATCCATAGGTAAAATAATGAAACTAGATCCATATCCTCACCGTGCACAAAAGCCAGTTCAAAATAGGCCCAAGTCCTTAATATGGGACATGAAGCTTTGAAGCTTTTGGAAGAAAACACTTTAAGAGATAAGCTTACGTAAGAACATTCTGTAAAAATTCCAACAACACAAGGAATACTCCCAGGCATTGGAAAATGGGATTACATGAATTTTTAAAAGTTCTACAGGCTACTCTGACTAGGGAAGCAAGTAGGCTCACTGCAGATCTTCCCCAATGCCCCAGTCTCATCCGCAGTTCTGCAGCAGACCCCTGCTATGGCCTCTCCTTCCTGCCTGCCCCCATTCACAGAGGACCAAGAAAATCCTAATGAAATACCCTTTCCTCTCTCCTGTGAACCTTGCAACCTCTCCACCCATCCCCACTCCTAAGTAGTCAGATGGCAGAAGCACAATGTACCTGGAACCCCCAGCAGTCACCCGTATTAGGGCCCCAGAATAATTTCCCACCAGGCAACACAGAGCCACCACCATCTCTCAAAAACCAGAAATGGAACAGAAGCCAAGGAACAAAGCATATGTCCAACAAAAGAGAAGACCAGATATAACTTAAGGTAAAATGTTAGAAAAAGATATTCCAAGCAAAGGGAGCCGAAAGCAAACTGGTGTTGCCATTTTAATATCTAACAAATCGACTTCAAACCAAAACTAATAAGGAGAGATAGGAAAAGACAGTACATACTCATCAAAGGAAAAATCCACCAAGAAGACATTTTAATTCTTAACATCTTTACCCCAAACACAAGGGCACCAAAGTTTGTGAAAGAAAGACTACTATAGCTTAAATCACAGGTTGACCCTCACACACTGATAGTGGAAGACTTTAATACCTGACCCTTGCTAATAAACAGGTCATCCAGACAAAAACTAAACAGCAGTGCTAAAGCTAACCGACATTATAAATCAGGTAATCTAACATATTTACAGAACATTTCTCCCAAATACCTTCTCATCACCTCATGGAACTGTCTCCAAAACTAACTACATACTTGGATACAAAGCAAGTCTCATCAGATACAAGATCTATTGAAAACTTCCCTGCCATCCATCAGACCACCACAAATGAAAGCCGGGCATCGACAATAGAAGCAACAGAAAGCTTTCTAACTCATGGAAACGGAACAACTCTCTACTGATGAAAAAATGGGTGAAGGCAGAAATTAAAGATCTTGTATATAACAAAAGGAAAATAAATGCACAGCACACCCACACTCACGGGAGACCAGGAAAGAGGTCCTAAGGGGTAAGTTTATATACTAAGTGCCTACACGGAAAACAAAAAGACTGCAGAGAGATCCCGAACTCGCAACTGAACCGAGCTTCTGAAAGCTCTAGAAACAAAGAAGAAGAAAGAACACTTAAAAGGAGTAAATGGGCAAGCAACAGTCAAACTCAGGGCTGAAATCAATAAACCACCCTAAACAACAACAACAACAATAAACAACTGCTGGAAGAGTCACTATCTCCCCATTTCAAGCTTTAGTAATAAAACCAGCATGGTATTGGCTTAGCCATCATCAGAGAAGCTTCCAGCAACAGATGGGAACAAATACTGAGCCACAAAGCCAGACGTTACAGGGATGAGAGACCCGGGAACATTCAGCCCTAAATGGGATGTCTCCATCAACTCCCTCCCCTCAGGGCTCAGAGAACCCCTCAGAAGAGGAGGCAGAAAGAATGTAAGAAGCAGAGGGGATGGGGGACACCAGGAAGGCAAGGCCATCTAAGACAACATGATCAACGCTCAGGTGAACGCACAGAGACTGAAGCAGCGTGCATGGGTCTGCACGGGCCTGCACGGGTCTGCACAGATCTGCACGGGTCTGCACGGGTCTGCA
>LR752364.1:0-15406 GCA_902729485.2 Mus minutoides | reverse complement strand
GGTCTGCACGGGTCTGCACGGGTCTGCACGGGTCTGCACGGGTCTGCACGGGTCTGCACAGATCTGCACGGGTCTGCATGGGCTTGCACAGGTCTGCACGGGTCTGCACGGATCTGCACGGTTCTGCACAGGTCTGCATGGGTCTGCACAGGTCTGCACAGGTCTGCACAGGTCTGCACAGGTCTGCAGCAGACCCTTTGTGTTGTATACTTTAGCTTCCAATTTAATGTTTTTATGGGATTCCTGAGTGTGGAATCTGTGGGTCTCTGATTCTCCTGCCTTCTCTTGGGCTCTTTTCTTTCTGTTTGTCTTGTCCAACTTCAATATGATAGTTTTTGTTTTATCATATATATATACATACATACACACACACACGCATAATGTTTTATTATCATTCCTTAGAAAGCCTTTTTATTTTCTAATGAGAAACAGAGAGAGGGATGGGATAGGGAGGTGGGGAGGAACTGGAAGAAGTAGACAGAGGGGGAACCATAATTAGTATAATTGTGTGAGGGGAAAAACTCTACTTTCAATAAAAGGAAAAGAAAGTTACAACAGTGTGGCCATGCTGACTAGAACCAGTCAATTTGGTTTATAGAAGCTGAAGTATAAAATAATTTTTAAAATAGTTTTCAATAATGTTGTCTTACACTAATAAAACAAAATGTACCCTAGACGTTACTTTATGTCTGATTAAGGAAGCTCAAATTGGCACAACAAAAAATGTTATCTTGCTCTACCCAAAGTACTTGAAAGCCCTGTAAGGATTGTTAATATCTAAAGTATTTCAAGTACTTCTTTTTCAAGTATGCATTGTTTCTGAGGGAAGTTTTTAAAATTAAAACAAAAACTGCTTGGACTTTTTATCAATAATGAAATTCAAATTCAATGAATCACATTATATATATTATATATGTATATATAATATATAATATATGTATATTATACATAATCTTCTGCACACCAAAGGTACTGATCCTCCAAGTGAGAAATCAGCCTAAGGAATAGGTGGAAAGGTCTTAGACAAATAGTCATACAGCACATAGGAGATTAATATTTAAAATATATATATGTATATATTTTAAAGACCAGCAAAAATTGAATACCAGAACAAAAAAATCAAATACTCTGATAAATAGGCTAATGAATTGAAGAGAGAGTTCTCAGAACTCCAAATGATTATGAGACTGCAAGCTGGTGGAGTCATTGTGGGTGTATATATGACAATTCCTTAAAACTAAAAGTCCATCTGCTACCACTCCTGGGCATAACAAGGTCTGGGTATAATATACCCACAGGACTTTAAACCAACACACCGCAGAGATACTTGTCCATCCACGCTTACTTAAGCTGCAGTATTCACAACAGCTAGGACATAGAAGCAGCTTCGACGTCCATCAGCAGACGGATGAAGGAAACACGGTATGTGTGTACAATGGAACTTTGTAGAAATAAAAATAAAATTGTGACATTTGCAGGGAAATAGGTGGAACTGAGGATCATTAATAAGGTGTGCTCAGGACGAGTACACATTTTCTGTCCTATGCAGACTAAATGAAAGGGTGTGCTCGTTGTGAGAACTGAGGACTATGGGAGGGGAAGGTGAGGTCTAGGGAGGGTGAAGGAATAAGGAGTTGCTATAGAGCATACACGTCATGAAAAGAGACAGAACGGGGACTACTTGTGGGACAAGGACGAGCAAAATGGGCAATGGAAGGATAGGAGCAAATAAGAACAGAAGATAATAATGCACTTATAGACACAGCACCAGGAAGCACATTTCTCTGTGTCTTAAGCAACAGGAAAAAAAAAAACTTTAATTAAAAAAAAAAATCAATGAATCAAAGCCAAAGAAAGCCACTACTCATCCATCCATCCCCTCTGTAAGCTGAGGGAGGATTCACTGTCAGATGCTGGGGACAAAAGGAACAAAGGAGATCCCCAGTCTACACTTATGGAGCTTAAAATGACTGACACAGTGGTCCTCAACATTCCTAGTGATGCGACCCTATAATACAGTGTCTCACGCTGTGATAACCATGCCATAAAATGATCTTCATTTCTATTTCATAACTGTAATTTTGCTGCTGTTGCAAGTCATAATCTAAATACCTGCGTTTTCCAATGGCCTTAGACGACCCCCTGTGAAAGGGTCGTTCAACATCCAAGTTGAGAATCAGTAACACCTAATGAGCAGTGGTAGTATACGCACAGATGTATATATGATGATGTATATAGACATTCCTATACTTTCCCCTGGGCACCTGATTCCATCCATGTGTCTGGAAGAACTCAATTCCTGATGTCCCATTCTCATTAAAAGTCGCCATTCTCAGTATTTACATGCCAGCGAAGGACTTCACTTCCTAACTAAACACCTAGTAATACACACAGCTTTAAGGTTACGGCCAGGTGGTGAAAGATAGATATTATATCTATATAAATATTTTTAGAATAGTTAAAAAGAGTTGGTGTTTAGGACACTTCCTAAGATAGTCGCACCATGTCTGTGATCCATTCTAACTTATAGGACAAAGCTTCAGAGTCTCTTAAGTTATATAAATCAAGATCCAAGTTTAGGGTTTTAAAGTTAGCACCCTTCCTCATACTAATCATAAACAATTCCCATTTGCATGTTTAGTGATGTTGTGAAAAGGAAGTTTCAGAGTTGAGAGAGCAAGTCTGTGAAAAAAAATATTATTCACGTATAATTTTATTTCTGTGGTGTGAATGTGTGTGATATTGCCCTATATTTGCAAAGTCTAAATCTCAAGTTATAGTGCTGTTAGAAAGTTGTTTTAAAAAATTGCGAGATTTTCCTGTTTATATAAAAATGCATATCTTTACCTGAAGTCATAATTTTAATGCAGATTCCCCTGCCCCCAAATCTTTTCCATATTCTATGTTTCATCCCACACCCTTGGCTTCATTTCTAACAACAACAACAACTGAAGGTCTAGTTCCTGCCAGGCCGACTTGCTGAGCAACTGAGAGAGAAACATGATGCCTCTAAGTACAGTCAGGCATTTTCACAGCTTGCTCAGATAACCTTTCCCCATTTTGGTTGCGGCATCCTATATAACGTTAGCGCATTGCTGTGACTCCTCGCTGTAAATGGCGATCTCAACTACACGTTTGAACAGACATTCTCGACATTGTTGTTACACACAGCACAGGGCACACAGTGGAGATGGGAAGCCGACGGAATGACGCACTCAAAGCGTGCTTACATCTTCCCGTGGAGATTGTGTATTGAACCGGCAGCTTAGACACGCTCCAGGTTTGGCACCTGAAAGTTTAGTTTTAAAACCAAGGTCAACTCCATAGAGCTTAGGTCTCTAGCCTTTCCTATGGCTGCTCCTTTGCCTGGAGGTCCAGGACTTCTTGGGAGAAGTAGTGAGAGATGGCCATAGCAAAACCCACTCTACGCCCCCCCCCCCCCCCCCCCTCAGCTCTGTGCTCAGAAAGGCAACCAGAGCACAGGTCTGAAGGCCGATTTGTGTATCCGTGCTACCAGAACATGGACTAGAACAGATACTGCTCAAGTGTGTTCGCAGAAGGGGCTAGAGAAATGATACAGCAGCTCTTGCTGCTCTTGACAAGACTAGAGTTGAATTCCCAGCACGCACATCTAGGAGCCAAAGACTGCTTGTAAATCTAGTTCCAGGGCATCCAATGTACTGTTGTAGCTTCCAGGTACCCGCATGCATCTATCCATACACACATACACATAATTTAAAATAAAATAAACTTTCTTTTTAAAAGAGCATTTGCATCATGGCCCTTTATAATAGTTAAGTACATATCCACATGTGTATTAATTCAAAGTTTTATCAGGATATTTCTAGAAGAGAGGAAGAAGATAGTGTTGCAGAAAATATTTAAAACCGGGCAGTGGTGGCACACGCCTTTAATCCCAGCACTCGGGAGGCAGAGGCAGGTGGATTTCTGAGTTCAAGGCCAGCCTGGTCTACAGAGTGAGTTCCAGGATAGTCAGAGCTATACAGAGAAACCCTGTCTCGAAAAACCAACCAACCAACCAAACAAACAAACAAACCGAGAACTGGCTTGCTCCTGCTCTTGTGCCTCTACCTGTTATAATCTTGTAAAGACTCTGACTCAAAACTCCAAAATCTCTCCACCAAGCTTGCTAAATTCCCTCTGACATCTGGCGGGTCGCTACCACGCCAGCCCCATGCTTCAAATCCCCCACAGCCTTTGTGGTACACATCTGGCAAATCCATCCTTTGCTGCCATACCTTTCTCTCTTGAACCCAGACAAGCCCGCTACTGTGAAGGAAAACACTACACAAACATAGTTCAGAAACAACAGCAACTCAATCTCTGGGCGCAACAACTAGAACCTAATCTTGTAAGCCTTATTAAAATCCGGATCATGGTGATGATACTGGGAAACTCTAACAGCTACATTTTACCCCTCTGCGGTCCCCATTCCAAAAACACCGAACTCTCTCCTGCTTCCTCTCTTCCGCCCTCCAACCCGGAAGTCCCGCCTACTCACCCAGTGATTGGCTTCTTTATTCATTAGGTGATTGGTTCACAAGAACAGCCAGGCCCATCCACAACAAATACCAGTAAGGAGACAGCCAAAGGAAGAAGATAAAAGGTGGTATAAACTCACAAGGATCCAATCAAGAAAAACCAAGGCAATGAAGCCCAGGGCAGCCTACAAATTTTCACATCTCTGGAGAATAACTTTGAAAAGCAGAGAGTGGAGCTATGCTTTGGAATGAAGTCCAAATGTGTGGGAAGGCTTTCAAACATGAATTTATTCAACGAGTACCTTTGAGATGCAAGTGTAACACAGAATTAGCTGGTATAGAAGTGATGAGTCGGAGCAAGAGAGAAGGCAGACTCACTCAGCAGGGATGTAGGGTGAGAATAGGCTTTTGATTAGGAAACCTGGCTAAATCTGTCTATTGACTAATATGAGGAGCAATGGCAACCGTTATATTGTGAGGTTTAACTAAGCAACCGCTTGACTGAGAAATTGTACATGAATGTATCTAGGCTTTACACATGATAGGTACCCAGATAGGTTAGACTCATCATTTACCAGCCTTGGGTTAGCCAATCAATGTTGGGAGCTTTAGTTTTCCAGTCTCAAAGAAGGAAATATTCTCTATAACATAGGAAGAATGGAGTCATGTAAATGTATCACGACACTGCAAGCTGCAAGCTGCAAAGCATTGTTCAAATGTTAGCCTATTGATACTGGCTTCTCAATATATAAACCTCATTCAACTCAGGGGAAATCTCTAGGTAAGCGGAGAGCAAAGCCCGTGCTGCACTATGGAAGCCAGGCCTGAAAATCCCCTGGACCCCGGCAGGGAGTGCTGTCTACACTTTAACACAAAATGGAGTACCCAAGGAAGATTCAAAGGCCCATCACAGACAGAGTGGCACCGTTGCACAGTGTCTTGTAGGCATGGACACAGGATGGTGGTACTGCCATTGGCGGCAACACCATCACGTAACCCATGGCAATTGCCAGCAGCATCCACACAGCATCAGCCAATGGTGGGATCTGGCTGTGGCTCACCTTGCTAGGAACATGCTCAGGATGCTCTCACATGCACTCACAATGTGGCTCACAACCTCCCCTTGGATCCTTCTTACACGTAAGATGTACAGATGCTGTCTCCATTTTCACACCGTATTGTTAGACCCGTGACTGAGTCTCATACAATCACATCAAAGGTTTAGTTACTAGGTCCAGTCTATTTAAGTAAGTTTCCAGTGACCAAATGATTTATACATAGCTAGTAATTAAATATGTGGACTAAAAACCAAAAAAAATTCAGATCTTTTGAAGATCAAATAGAAAAACTATTAGTCAATGCCCCACATAAATCTTCTTGCAGAATAATTATGTCCCACATTTTCAATATCGCCTACACTAAATAGATGGAAAAACCTGTCACATTAGATTTAGGTTAGGTTTCTGTTTTGTTCTTTTTGTTGAATAATCTCTCTCTCTCTCTCTCTCTCTCTCTCTCTCTCTCTCTCTCTCTTTCTCTCTCTCTCTCTCTCTCACACACACACACACACACACAGAGCTATGTCCTAGTTTGCTTTCTGTTGCTGTGATAAACACCATGACCAAAAGCAGGCAAGGAAGGAAAGACTTGTTTTACCTTACTCTCCCTGGTAACAATCCATCTGTTGCAAGGGCAGGAACTAAAGCAGGGGCAGAAACATGGAGAAAATCTCCTTACTGCTTGGATCATTGTTCAGCCACAACTTCTTACACAGCACAGGTTCACCTGCTTAGGGATAGTAACACCCACGGTGGGCTGGATCCTCCAATTAGCAATGAAGAAAATGCTCCACAGATATGTTGCACAGGCCAATCTGATTGAGGTAATTCTTCAGTTAAGGGCCACTCTTCCTCAGTGAATAACTTGTGTCAAGTTGTTAAAAATTAAATAGCAAGTGAAGCTGGGGAGGTGGTTCAATGGTTAAGAGCCCTTCCAAAGGACACAGGTTCAATTCCCAGCACCCACATGGCAGCTCACAACTGTCTGTAACTCTGGTTCCAAGGGATGTGACACCTTCACACCAATGCACATAAAATGAAATTAAATATTAAAAAAATAACTAAGCAGCACAGACAGCATAAGGAGAAAAGCTAAATATAACTTCTTCTGTAAGTTATTTTATTCATGTTTTTAGTTACATGAAAATGATGGATTTCAGTATAAGTCCATATATGTATGCACATCAATAATTGTGCCCTCATAATATTTGCCTGCTACCACCCTTGCCAGTCCTTCCTGTTTCTTCTCATTGGTCTCCATCCCCCAAAGAGCTCTTGTCTGCTTTTATATTACACACACACACACACACACAGACAGACAGAGACAGAGAGACAGAGAGACAGAGAGAGAGACTTAAATCTAGATTCCTCCTAAGAATCATGCAATGTTTTTTTTGCAATGTTTTATGTTTTAACCTCCAGTTACAAAGTATTTTTAATGTTTCTAGAATAATGAATCTCAGTTTTTAATTTTTCCTCCCATTATTGGCTGATAAGGAGAATTTTACATTTTAATTTAAATTCTCCCTAGTGTAGTGAATTATGTACTAAGAAATAAAAGTACTCCTTTGCCAGAGAGGGCTAAGCTATGGATACCACAAGATTAGAATCTGGGGTCTTTTTCAATCCGCAAGGACCAGAATTTGAAGGGTGCTATGTTGTCCCCACTGGAGACAAACTTTAGAGTGACAGAAGCTGACAACAGATGAGTCTTTGGTCAAGAGCCCCATGACGATTAGTACATTGTTTTTCTCCTCGGACACCCCAGAGGAGGCCATCCTATTTTATGGTTGTAAGCCATCATGTCGTTGCTGGGAATTGAACTCAGGACCTCTGGAAGAAGAGCCAGTGCTCTTAACCGCTGAGCCATCTCTCCAGCCCCATGACAATTAGTAACACTCCTATTCACACTGTAAATAAATATGTATGGAGAAGTTTGTCAGTGTTAATGATGCCCTGAGTTACGCCTGTAGCTCAGACTCTGCCTCTAATTAAGGCCCTCATAGCACACTTACTTGAAGGAAACAATGTGATTGTCTTCATTAAACTGCGGTTGGAATGTAAATTACTAAAACATTCTACTACAGACACGGAACACAGAGTTATGTAGGCTGGAAAGAGAGGGTAGGATTAAGATTGTGTCATCTATCCGTATCAGCCCCCTGTGGCCCGCAGAGTACAGGCAGGGACCCCTTGGTTTCCTAGTGCACACTCTCCCCAGCATCCTAAGTCTTTGGCTCTGTCGAGACCAATAACTCTCCTTGTCTCTGTTTCTGGCCCACATCCATCCCTCTTCTCACCTCTGGATCCATTTATCCAACCGCCAGTCAATGCAGCTACACAGATTTCCTCTGGTAAGTGTCTACAGACTATATCCCATGCTGAATTTGGTCTTTTACTTTCACCTTATACAGCCTCAGTGGCAATGAACCATCAATCAGACAATAATTCTGAACCTTTTTCTAATTCCTTGCATTAGTTTTGAAATGCCACCAACTCTAGCACCTGGACTGTGCTACAAACCGTGATCCCACGTGATCACTGGAGAAGACAAACAGCTCTTTCTTAGCATAATTAAAATACAAGTTGCATCCAAATCAAAACTTTCCCCCCCCACCACCACAAAACTGTTTTCATTGCTACTTTATAACTGTAATTTTACTCCTGGTATGAACTGTAATCTGTCCAGTATTTCCCCTGGTCTTAGGCGAGCCCTGTGAGAGGGTCATCTGACCCCCAGGTTGAGAAGCACTGATGTAAGTATTTTCCTTAGGATCGTGTTTCAATTAGACTTTTCTGCAGTGACTATAATCTTTCAATTGTCTATAAGCACTCTCATCCTTCCTAAGAAAATGGAATTCTTTTTCCATCCAGTTCAGGGGATCTTCTGAATAGACTTGACTTGCAGTTCAGAGCCAGCCAATCTGAAGACACGCCTGCTTTTGTCTGTCCTCCAGGTAAATTTTACAGGTGTTCTCTGTTCCTTTGCTCCCACTAAAGTGACTTACATATCCCTATACAAATTATCAGTCAACACTGTGATTATATGTTTGTATATTTGACTGTACCCTTAATCTTTCCTCTCGAGTGAATGTACCTTGATTCACTCTAGAATAACAGAATGACATAAGGTCAACAGTAAAGAGCTGGCCAGGGGATCTAGCCAATGAGTAAGTCCCTTTATATGCTCATCCTCCAAGTAAGACTCGAGGTTTAACAAAATGTATTTTGGGAGTATAATTACATGAATTCTAAAACTGGACTAAAGAGAAATGTCATTAGCTTTCTAATGAAGCGTGGGAACTTTGGTGAGATAAAAATTCTGTTCCTAAGATGATTCTAAACTGAACAACATCCTAAAAGTAAAACTAGCTTTGTTTTTTAAACTCGTATTCTATAAATGACCCATGTTTGTGCATATATATGTATTTGTTTCTTTTTAAAGTATATGTACACTTTTAAATATATTATATATTTACATAAATATATATAATTTGTAAAATGTATAATATATAAAATATATAAACTTTTAAAAGGTATAAATACCTTGTATTACTATACTATATTATATATTGTTTTATTTATTGATATGATACATAGTACATATAATCAATAATATATATTATTCATATATATATATATATATGTGTGTGTGTGTGTGTGTGTATGTATCTTAGTAATACTATCCTTGGTAAAATCAGCTTTACTAAAAATTATACACAGTTGATTTTCAAGCCTGTAGCTTACAGATAGCATAATGCTAATCACAGCATTTTATAAGATTCAGGGACACACTGCACTCTGGCCAGTCTCATAGAAGCCATGAGCTATAGAAAAAGGTCACAGGTACTTGTAATATCAAAATGTGTCCCTCTTAGGCCATTTGAGTAAATACAAAGGCCTGCCATAATGTTTAAAAATCATTTTTGAAACTTTATTGATGAATCTCAAACAAAATCATAATATAATTAGTGAAAGGAAAAGGAAAGCAAACATTAGAAAACAAGAGAAGACCCTCAGTGGGTTGAAGACATAGAATGTGAGCAATTTATTTCTGTGCCTTTTTAGAGCTTATACATAAATCTGGCCTCAAATGGAGCATGGCCAATACCTATCAACTCATACGGGATATAGAAACACCAGTAAATTGATGTCTTCATCAAGTGCTTAGCCTTGTGGTGATTGCATCCTAGCCCATAGTTTATTCAAGACAGTGAGACAAAGAATAAGCTGAAGGTGACACCTAATCCTAACAACCCTAATTCTTCTTACCTGCTGTTGAACAGTACGGTTCTGTTCTGTACTGAGATGGCCGAGTCTAAAGACAGCAGAAACATTGAGTTCACTTCAGTCTGCCAGGCCCAGGCACAGAATTTAACCAGAAAATTCATCGATGTTTTACATGAATATCTAGAAATTGGTATGTCAATAATTTCAGAGAAAAGACCATTTCTAATTTCTGAAAACTGGAAGGGCCACCATTTAGCACCAGCTAATAGAATCACATTCATAACTTCAGTAAAAGCAGACGGCGAAGGATGAAAGCCCTTACTCAGGCTCAGGATGTAGCTCCAAGAGAAAGTATGGGCTTGCATGGCACAGTCCTCCATGCAACGTCTGGCACGGAAAGAAAAATAAATACCACAACGTAACATCAAATGTTTGCCTTTTGAGAGAGGGTCTTATTCTGTAGCTATGACTGGCCTGGAACTCACTCTCTACAGCAGGCTGGCCTTGAACTCAAAGATTTGCCTCCGAGTTGCTGGAACTATAGGAATGTACAACCATGCTGCACAACAGCCAACTTGTATTGAGAGTCACTTGTCCATCACTGAGAAGGGTGGGAGGCTCTTTCGTGGCTCCCACTTACCCTAAGATGCTTTCTTTGAACAGTTACACTATGTGGACGCTAATATTGACATTGGGTTATACCTTGGCAGGGCATCTACAAATGTGAGGGATACTAACCATAGCGTGTAAGCTTAGAACAAGGCTCAGGAAGAATGAATAGGATTCTTTCACGTATAATAAGATCCATGCCTTGTATGACGATGTCCCAGCATCTTCTTTAGTCGCTGGATACCTAAGCTAAATTCAGGCCCTCTTGTGTTTATTAGACCCTTTATTTCATATAGTTATAAATTGATAGTATGACTTTCTGAAGTGTACAAAGGAAAAATAATCTCAAACTTAATTTCTGACCCCAAACCTTCACAACACAGATAATATCAGACACCTAATATATGTGGCCTATTTTTTTTCCCTCCATACACTAAACAAATAAGAAACTTTGCAACCGCCACCTGGTTATCATCATACAGCTCAATTCTGACACCACCGACCTGGTGGCAGCATCAGGTATCACAGGGTTAATACACACAGCTCTAGGCAGCCCACCCACCTTTGCTTGCCCAGCCTGGGACACAGGTTGTTTGACCTGCTACAGATAGGGGCTTCCATAACTCCCTCTGCAGATCCTATTAACTTGTTCAAGAGGCTCACAGAACTTAGAGACTAAAGGTAGCTACAAGTGTCTCCCGGTTTCAATGGCAGATCCATTAGGATTCACCACCAGAAGATTTAGATTTAATAAGGTTTACGAGATTAGGATTTTAGTTGTTGCGCCCAGCGATTGAGTTACCGTCGTTTCTGAACTAAGTTTGTGTGGTGTTTTCCTTCATGTGACAGCTTGTCTGGGTTCAAAAGAAAAAGGTATGGTGGCAAAGCGTGGGTTTGCCTGAGGTGCACCACAAAGGCCATGGGGGTTCTGAAGCATGGGGCTGGCATGGTAACGACCGGCCAGAGGGAACTTAGTGAGCTGGGTGGAAAGACTGAAGCTCTGAGTCAGTCTCTACAAGATAAAAACGGGTCGGCCATTGCCCACCAGTGCATGGCCATCCAGGCCACTGAGGCAGAGAGTTACCAGCCCAAGCGTGGGAACATGCTGGTTCGTTTTTTAATATTTTCCTCTACACATGGTGATAACATTCTGGTTTGAGTAAAAAATAAAAAAAAAAATCACCCATAGGCTCAGGAATTTGAATGCTTGGTCACCAGTTGGAGGTTGAGAGTTTATCACAGTGTTTCTCAACCTTTGGGTCACAACCCCTTGTTGGGGAGGGGGTTGTCAAAGAATACTTTCACGAGGGTTACCTAAAACCATTGGAAAACTCGGGTATTTATAATTCATAGCAGTAGTGAAATTATGGTTATAAAATAGCAACAAAATAATTGTGTGGTTGAGTGTCACCCTAATGTGAGGAACTGTATTAAAGGGTCGCAGCATTAGGAAAGCTGAGAGCTACCATTTTATAGTCTCACTACTCTCAGAGTTGACTCTCTCAGCTTCTCCTACGAAAAACTGTGAACAGCCAGCTTCCTGCTCTGAGCACCTGCAGCCAAGTCTTCTTTGCGATGACAGATTCTAGAACCCTAACTTGCCTCAAGCCTGGTATTTTTGTCACAGCAACAAGAAGTAACTAATACAGCTAGTTTAGAGGGATAGATAAAGTGTCTCAGGGTGAGCCCATGTTCTTACAGCACTAACAGATCCCATAAACAAGTTAGATTCGATAAATATGGGGAAAATATTCTGTGTAGAAGAAAAAGTAATATATGATTTTAAAGATGCTCCCAGGAAGTTCTTTCCCACGCCCCCAACCTCAACAATTTTAAATTAGGAAGATTCCATCAGCCATATCGCCAGTTGTGGCACTGAGGATCTCAACAGCAGTTCAACCCCATTGGAAACTGTGTAGAGTAAATGACAGCTGCATAAACATCCAGCTCCATTTGTCCGGTCAGACAATACGCCCTTTGACAGGGAGTGTGCACACATTAAAAGAATCATGTGCATCTTACCAAGAAACAAATCAAAACCTAAGAAACGCCTGACAAAGAGATCAGAGAGTTTGTCCTGGGTCTGACAAGAAAAGGACATCCTGCCTACTCCTATCTTTGACGGAAGGGTTTCCTATGATAGCTAAAGGTAGGATTTGAAAACAGGGTAAAAAAAAAAATAAGAATCATGTGAAATCTAGGTCTCTGTTATCAAAGTGATGAGATAAACTAGCAGACATTGCAACACAGAAGAGCTCTCATCTTTGGGAACAGCAACAGGCCATGTTCCTTTATAGAAGACTCTTCTAGAGTGGGGCTCATACTGCTTATAACTATTGAGTCATGGAAAACCAATCTATTGGATCTCTAAAAGA
The DNA here is from genome assembly GCA_902729485.2 of Mus minutoides. NCBI lineage: Eukaryota > Metazoa > Chordata > Mammalia > Rodentia > Muridae > Mus > Mus minutoides. The sequence goes on along the minus strand of LR752364.1, from coordinate 2,632 downwards.
GATCCAAGCAGGTGGGCTGATGCTGGCGGCTTCCAGGGATTCACTGGCCTAGACTCTAGTTCTTCGCTGGCCCTGCTCCTACATTCCAAGTTATCTTAACTTCTGCTCAGCTTCATACTTGGAATGTTAACAGGCTTGCTCTGGCTAGGGGCAAGGATCCAGATGTCAAAATAAAAAACAAGTGCACACACTGTTCAGACAAATGAGCGCCCATTTAGAAAAAGAATACATGATTAAATTAATAGCTCATGCTTAACACAAAGTCAATCTCAATAGCAGAAAACTTTTTTTTTGGGGGGGGGGGGAACCTTGATGTAGAAAGTAAGAGCAAAAAGAAAATAAAACATGTGATCATGTCTGCTGCTACAGACCAGGGAGTCTTTAACTGTGTTTCAAGACTCAGAAGCCATTAGCAAAAGGACATATTTGCTCTAGCGTTCCAGGACGGTGGAATTCAGCTGCCTAGAACTTCCCTCCTCTCCTACAAGACAAAGCCAACGTAGCAGGTGAGCCACCACATTTCATACCGAACAGGAGTCGGAAGGCAGAGAATGGAAACTTGTAAGATTTAGAGACCCTGTGAAATGATCACAGAAAGAAAATTAAATCACCCCAGCTCTCCCGACAGCCGGCAGTCAGGAAGTAGCTCTTAGGCGATGGTAAGCATGAAAGCCCCGACAAATTCAGTCGGTATGGATGCTGCATTCTCAGGTACAGGAAATGATCGCCACCGTCCACAGCCAGTGCCGACAGGTAACTTGAAATATGCATTGGAGCACTGCTTTGGAAGGGTATCGCGCGGCTCCTCCCATCAGACCCTGGACCGCTAGAGCCAGATGCCATCTTGAGAAAGAGAATATTTTCTGTCTTTAGATGGCTCTATGAGTCACGACGCCTGTACACCCACCTCTGAGAACCCAGATAGTACACTGCGTGGTCCTAGGAGGCTGTGCCTCAGACTCCATCCTGACCAGTAGATCTACTTTGGCTTTACCCACTGGCTAACCTACACAGGACGGAGAATTTGACACAGGAAGTGGAGGGTGCCATACTTAAGAATCGGGACTGCAGGAATTTTTGTCTGAGATCGAGGGCATAGCAGTTACAGGTGGACTCCTGCTAGAACTAGGACAAAGGGGGGCACCCACGCGGTTCTTACCACCCCTTCCTGCTACTACATGCTCAAGGCTCTATTATTGACACATTAGAGATAACACTCTGACTCCTATAACCTTGTTCACGATGAAATGCCACATGGGCCTGGAGAAACCGCGTCTCTAGCTGTGGCCCCATCTCTGGCTATGCACAGCTGGGGTTGGGGAATATGGACAACGTTTCCTGGCTCTGGCCGAGGTCCTAATTCTATGTGGGAGTTACCACTGGCGCAACAGAGATGAATGCCTCCCTGCCTCCCTTTCAGCTCCCGCTCCCTCTCCCTCTGTCTACACTGTCTGGCTATGCGCTGCTCTCAGCACTGAATATGAGGACAACCTGAGGACATTGTAGTTCCTGCTCCCTCACGAAAGGTGTGGGATCTTCCTGCTGCGTGGTTGAAGAAAGGTGTTTCACCACTGCTGATGTGGGCAGTGCCGGGGGCCTTCGAAGTAGCAAAGCTAGAGTCAAGAAAGTCCAAGGGAGTCTTATTGTTCAGTAAGGGCCACCATTCTACTGTAAGAACACCATACCCCAAGTCTAATGTTGTCTACAGATCTCCTACCTTAACAGTTTGAATGTCCTCTTTAGTTAGCAGTGTGTGTGTGTGTGTGTGTGTGTGTGTGTGTATTCACTCACCTGTGCATGCACACATGAAGTCTATCTTCCTCTCTCCCTCTGTCTTACTCCTCAGAAACTGTCTCTCACTAAACCTGAAACTTGCTATTTCAGCAAGGGTGATCAGATCCACTTGTCTCTGTCCTGTGATGCTGGGGTTACAGCACATGCAGCCACGCCAGGGAGTGCTGGAGATTCAAACTCAGGACTGCATGCTTGCACAGCAGGTGTTCTGACTGAGCCACATTCCTAGCTTTTCTGAGTGTTTCCCCCCCCCCCCACTCTCACAGTGGGTCTCTGAGACAGTGGGTCTTTTTGACTCTGCCACAGTATGCACTGTTCTAAAACTCACCATTCACGGCCCAAGAAGTGATAAGTAAATGATACTGTCATACCAGCTAGAATCAAAGCCAACAATGCATAAGCTGAGACTTCAAGATGCATCTTCAGGAGCGAGACACATACTAAGAAACTAAAAAAAATTAAAAGGGATCAAAGATGTCAGGTATGCAGGATGCAACTCTCATATAAGTAAACAAACACCAATTCTTCTTTTCTTCTTCTTCTTCTTCTTCTTCTTCTTCTTCTTCTTCTTCTTCTTCTTCTTCTTCTTCTTCTTCTTCTTTTCTCTCCTTCTCTCCTCCTCTCCTTCTCCTTTTCTCCTCCTCCTCCTCTTCCTCCTCCTCCACCTCCTTCTTCTCCCTTCCCTTTTCCCTCTTAACTCCGGTCCTGCTCGCTTCGCCCCACCCCCACCCCCGACTCCGCCCCCCCCCCTCGGACAGCGATTCTGACTCTGAGAAGGTGGAGTCTTCAGAGGAACCCCACCCCACGCTGCTGAGCATCCTGATGACTCAGAAGACCG
>LR752363.1:0-83831 GCA_902729485.2 Mus minutoides | reverse complement strand
CCACTATGCTATCAAGATCTCCATACCAAGATCCAGATCAGAAACTTCTCTCTCCAAGCCTCCAGGTTAGGGTCACTGGTGAGCCTTCCAATTCTGGATTGTAGTTCATTCCAAATATAGTCAAGTTGACAACCAGGGATAGCCACTACAATCCACCCCTTGTCAACTTGACACAAATAATATCTCATGTTCACATGAAACAATAACAAGGTTGTGAATATGCCTAACATGATATAACTATCCCTTGTACAATCGCAAATGCATTTAAATACAAATTGATGTTAAAGAAATTAAAAGAAAGACAAATGTATTCCTTAGCAAAATAAGATAGGAGCATTCATATTACTTTATAATCCTCGCTTCTGCAACTACTTACGTGGCCTTAATTGGTATTTGTAACTACCTTCGTTCTACTACCCATTCTGTATTTCCTTCACCTTCAGCAAGCACCTCAGCAGGTCTTGGCTCTTTTCCTGGAGAACTGACCCATACCTTCATTTCTGATGGTTCTGTATCCTTTGTCATCCTGCTTGGATTAGGCCTTTGTAGTTTCCCATTGACTTTAATCACAGGACATGGTAGTACTAAGAGACGCCCTAAGGGATCTCCTACATTCCAGACATAATCTTGCTTACCTCCATTGTGGAAAGGTAATCCAATTTCCCCATGGTAATCTGGATCTATCAACCCTCCTAACACTGTTATTCCTCTCTTAGCCTGTTGGTTTAAGAGCATTAGAAGCCCAAAATGACCAGGGGGAAGTCTGAGCTTCCAGTTCAATGGAATGTTTGTTGTAGCTCCTGATAAAAGCACTCCCCCTTCTGGAGCCAAAACTTCTAGGCCAGCAGAAAGAGTTATGGGGACAGGAAGCAAAAATTTTCCTAGAGGGTCACTAGGAGTGATAGTGAGTGGAACTATTCCCTTTTCCACCCCTTGATTCCTGGACCCATGGATCCTGGCTATGGGAGAAACTGTACCATATATCGAACACTGATTCAAAGCATATACTGCCTTCTGAAGAACTCTGCCCCAGCCTTCCATGCTGTTAGCACCTAATTGCCACTGGAACTGCGTCTTCAAAAGGCCATTCCATCTTTCTATCTGACCAGCTGCTTCAGGATGATGGGGAACATGAGAAGACCAGTGAATTCCATGATCGTGAGCCCACTTTACCAAGATCCAGATCAGAAATTTCTATCTCCAAGCCTCCAGGTTAGGGTCACTGGTGAGCCTTCCAATTCTGGATTGTAGTTCATTCCAAATATAGTCAAGTTGACAACCAGGGATAGCCACTACACATACCTATAGGTATGCCATATGCTTTGAATGATAAACGAAAGTTTAAAAATTAGTAAATGTGAATTTTAAAATGTATGAGCACTTCTTTTTATTTATACATACATACACACACATATATATATATATATATATATATATATATATATATATATATATATATTTAATTAAAAATACATTTAGATCCCTGCAGTTCCTCCCTAGTACTCTTCCTCCAACCCTGCTGGTGTCTTCCTCTCTCTCAAGATGATAGCTAATTTTCCTTTGATTATTATTGTAACATAAACTGTATATAAGCTATCATTACAGAGTATACAATAATAATAGTAGTATATGCACAAATGCATAAATATAATCAGCTGAGTCTTTTTGTTGCACGTGTGTATATAGTATCATGGCTGACTACTTTGGAGAATAAGAAGGCTCATGTGTGGTACAGGATAATTCCTTCCCCAACATATATTAATTGCCTATGGTTTTTAATTTAATGGTAGGTTTAAATAATAATTTCCCTTTCCCAAGTTATATGTACATTGATAAATGCCAGTCCTTTGATGTTGTTTATACAGCCATTTTCTAGAAAAATCTGTTTCACCATAGATATACTGGGTTTCCGGCTCATACAACATAACTGCAATGTTTCCTGACCCATAGATGTAGGACCTATGATGTAGATATGTAGATGTATCTCCTGAGGCTGGGCTCCCACCATCTCCTGACCTCTGCATTGTGTCTAGTGGTGGTTCACCCTGATGGTCTTCATTCACTGTGAAGAAAGCTTCTTTTTAACTGAAAAATGGTTCACGCAATATTATTCTGATAACCAACAGTTTCCCATCTTCAAATGCCTGCATTTTTTTCTAACCAACCCACCAACCCAACTCCAAGCCTGCCCCTTCTTTATTTATATCTTTCCTCTAATTGCTCCATCTCCTATTCTGCAGTTCCCTGAGCCACAGGGTAAGGAGCTTGATGAAAATATCCCTACTAGGTCTGAGAGTTTCAAAACCAAGACAATTTTTTTTTTTTTTTTAACGAGGCGTAGTAGCTACACTCATCCGTGAAGGTAGGGATAATATTTGAAGGTAGTAAGGAACTGTGCTGATTCAGTAAAATGGTAGTAGTAGACCCTTTTCTAATCTCCATGACTTTAAAAACTCCATGAAGATGAATAAGTCTTTCAAAGCTAAGCATGGGTTCCTTTTAGTGAATGGGTCTTAAGTCCGGGAGACAGTTATTGACTACTCCCCAGATGTGGATATCACTGATTGTACTTTACAGATGGGATATCTGGCCATACCTGTCATTGTTGGCTCTCGTAGAGGTGCAGCTGGGTCAGACTGTTTAACTCTTCCCTCCCTTAGTAGCCTGCATAGCATCTTCTGGAACCATGGAGGAAAAACCAAACCAAACCAAACCAAATAAAATAAAATAAAGAATATAAAAGAGGCATATGCCACATATTCTCCCTCATCTGAAGTGCTAACTACAAATACTCAAATGTGAGTATATAGCATGGACTAACCACAGGAACAAGGAAAGTATGAAGGGGCCACAGGTAGCAGAGGTGGGGCATGGGTTTGCCTTGAGAGGGAATAGCAGAATTCAGGTGATATAAAGTGGGAAATGGAGAAACAGAGACTTGGATGCAACAGTGAAAGGGGAGAAAAGTCTGTCCGGATGGAAAGGAGGGAGAAGAGGCAAATAATACAAAGGTTGTTTGATAAAGCTTTAAGGAGACATATAATTTTATAAATACCTGAAATTTTATACAACACGTGTGCATAGAGGTGTGTAAACACATACACACATACTGAAGGAAGTTAAGCCACACTGGAGATGAGAATGCTCCCTGCAAGAACTAAAGATTAATAAAATACGCAGAACAGGCACAGGGAACCTCCTTTCTAATGGTTGTTCAGAATAGTCCAAGTGATTCTCAATATAGATTATGGCTGCAGTCCTTCCTTGCTTCCTGTGTTTGCTGACATCATCCATTTCGGACACAGGACTCAGATGATTTTAGCTGGATCTGAGCTGAAGAAAAAAAAGAGTTAATCTATCTGTATGTTCTTTGGCAGTTTTTCATATTGGATATTGATTTGTGAAAGGCATTTATTCTGGTCACATGTGCACACATACATACATACATACATACATACACCCCTACTACTTAAAATGTCTCAAAGGATTTTTGTGTGTGTGTGAGTGTGTGATTATCCTTGGAGATTGCTAAAATCCTTTAACAAAAGCTGGAACTAATCTTTATAATTAAAGGGAATAGCTGATTTTAAGAAGTCAGTTGAAATCACCTTTCATGTAAAACTTTTCCAGGTCATCTATCACACCAAAGAGCCAGGGACGGAGAACATGGGAGCACCATCTTGTCACAATTAGGCAAACACAAAGAAAAAGATTAAATTTTAGAAAAAAAATTCTTTTTTTTAACGTGTTGTTCCATAAGCGCACAGATACAATTGAGTAGCTTATTAAACCGGAAATCATTTCACTAGGTGGATTACACAGCATCAGAAAGAAGCTGAGAATTCAGGCCAGCTTTAAAATTTGCTAAAGTGTGCCATCTAGAGGTCGAGGGGAGAATATTTTGGAAAGTACTTTCAGATTGATTTTTTTTTTTTTTTCTCTAAAGTACAGATTATTTTTGTTTATTAAATAAAATGGGGGCTCAGGAAAAAGGGATATCCCACTAATTACTACTGCACACGGGACACTTTACCATTTTGAGCATTTATTTCTAAGCGCGGCAAGGTTGCTTTGGATTTTATGTGGACAGCCATTTTGACTGCGACATCCTCAGAGGCCTTTTAGGCAAGCTGGTTTACAAATTTCTCCACACTGGATGAGAGACAGAAAAACAATACATTAGAGACTGGTAAATGTACCATGGTGCTTTTAATGATTAACAATTTTTTGACTATCAAGACTGAGTGTCAGGGTTATTTGTATTCCTGGTGAGTACTGCAGATGTTCATGTTAAGCAACTGTAGGGCGATGGGAAGAAAACTATCCTGGTGAAGAAAGAAAAAGTCATCAATCTAAAACAAGTGTTGAGATCCCATTTCAGAGTTTACGCAAACATGCAGGTGAACACACATACACGCACTCACATACATGCATACACACACATGTGCTTATGGTAAACATACAGACTTGCCATTTTAATTCTTTATTAAGGAGTCGTAATATACATCGCTGCCATATACTTGCTAGATCTGATGACACCATACAAGTATTTATTCAGAACACAATTGTGTTTCCATGAGTGTTTCACATTTGTCTGCTCACCGATGCTAAAACAGAGGAAAATAAGCTTTGAAATGTAGATTATGGGATCACAAGAGAAGCTGTAGGTAACGAAAACTTCCCAAGCAGCTGAGTTGAAGGTTATGTATCTTAAGTGCTCAGTAAGTCACAGCAAGCTGGGTGTGGCAGCAAGATAGACGTAATGTTAGACTGCTGCCATTCTGAGGGAATGTATTCCTTTGTCAGGAAGGTGTGGTGGGCATCTCAACCCACCTGGGCAAAGGTGCTTCGTGTTAATAGCAGTGGAAAATGCAGTAAAGGTTTATTGTTATTTTATTATTATTATCATTCTTACTGTAGCCCCTCCAAGCCATGGTAAAAATCAACCTTTTTTTTTTTTTTTCCTTTAAAAGGAGCTGCATGTTTACATTGTATCTTAGCATTAAGAGCAATATTTAAGGGAGGGCATCACCTTGTTAAATGGACACATTTACATACGATTTCACATTTCAGAATTCTGATGCAAGGTAAGAGTTTCTTAGAGATGAGAAATTGCTGTAATCTAAAAATGACCCCATTGAGTAGAGATAATATGCACCTCTGTAATTAAGAGCCCCGTGATATGGTGTAATTACTTGCTGTCCTTACACTGACCTCCAAGAAAAGTGTCTAAACATTACACTGTAATTCTGGCATTTGTCTTTTGAAGTGTGTTCCTTCTGTGAATGGCAGTGCATCTGTGGATAATATATCCACAGCAGGTCACTGACAAATGTCGTGCCAGCAGCAGTGAAGTTTCTTCTTTTCATTCCACAGACCCCATATCTTGAAATCGACTTAAAGACAGTAATAAGGTCGAAGAGAGAGCTCAATCTCTGTGTTCATCAGTGCTTGGGGACTACATGAACCAAGGATACTTGAGGCTATTTGTTCATTAAGCACCATCCACAGCACATTAACGATAACACACCTTTATGTTAACAGTACCAAGATCTGTGGGTACAGAAAGATGGATGGAAGTATTGCCCAGGGAGGGACACTCCATGAACCTCAAGCTGCTCCTCTAGGCTTAGAGCAGGAAGCTGATGACATGGACAGTTCCTACTTACTGGGAAGTTGAGGAGCTTCTGTGGGATCTTTGTGACCACAAAAATCACTTCTTACCACCTTGACTGTGAGTGTGTAGTTACCCATATACATGCACCTGTGTGCTTCTTAAGTAGGATGGTATACTGCCTTGTCTTTGAGAATCAAATTTATATTTTAATTACCTCTCAGATATGCAAACCATTTTCATAACAAGAAAAAATAATTCATTTTCTTTTGAGACCAGGTTATTCATACACTCAGGTGATAATGTATCTCACATTGAGATTCTCCAAGATTTTGTCAGCCTAACAAAGAAGTTAACAGAATGGATGTAGAATTGTGCCATTTGGTTCATGTTCTGGAACCCCTGCTTACCTCAGGCTATAACTTGGGTCAATACTTAAAACATGTCTATATTTCAATTATTTATGATAGAAATAAGGATGCTACTTATACCTTTACTATAGTGTTATGCTGAAGAAAGAACTGAAACTGACCTAATAAGAAGTCACAACACCTTCACTACTACAATAATGTTTAATCACAATATGCAGCCTTTATAAATGCCAGCAAAGTATATTTCCCCATGTCAGTAGAGTCTCCTTTACTCCTACTGACAAGAGAATCCTCTGTATAGATCAACACCTACATTTTATAAGAAGCTTTTGAGGCCTTTAAGAAGAGGTGAGCTGCATTCTGATGTGACACTATAACACAGTAATTTTAAAAGCACATGGCTTCTTAAAGCCCCAAAGAGATTCTTTTGAATGCAGTTTACTCAGTTAAAAAGCAATGGCAGTCAGTGTGGCCTTCAGACTATGGGCTTCAGAATCATGCTTCCTAACAATGGCAGTTTTGTTCCTTAGACAAATTTTTGTTTGTTCTTTTCTCAGCTGTAACTTAGGAGACCTTTATTGCTTTAATTAGAGGTGGTGTGGAGATTGTCTGATAGTATAATTAAATCATACAGGTAAGAGGCAATAATTAGCATTTTTGTTTTTTTTTTTTTTAAATGAGATAAAAGACAGCAGGCAGAAAATGGCTAGGTGTGCCAATGGTCACTCCCATACTTCCATATAGTGTCTGATGCTGAGTTCCTCTACCTATTTCTATAAAAATGATCCCTCACTGTCCCTAGTTTTGTAATATCCTTTTCTGCTAAATCCTCTTTTGTTCCTGAGTTATACATCCTCATTTCATCTCTTCATATCTCCTTACTGCTTCCCACTAAACTAAATCACTGTTTTTAAAAATATTTTTCTGTTTAATAAAATAACATTTATTCTTAATAATTAACTATAGTCAATGTGACTAATATCTATTATTCTTAATAACTAAAAGAAAACATCTATCAATTTATCTATCCATCTATCTCTCATATATATATATATATATATATATATATATATATATATGTGAATGTTTACCATTAATTGCATTAATTGCTTTAATATATTTAAAGCAGAAACTGTCAAAATTTCAGTAAAAGGATAGATACTAATGCCCTAATACTGTAGGCTTTGTTATTTTTTTCTGAGGATATTTGAGAAATATTTCTTTGCTTATAGATGGGACACTAACAGACAGATGAAAGGTTTCTGCTCAACAACTATGTTGACATTACTCACAGGGACATGCATAAGTGACTCAAAGGCAGCTTTACCTCCAACGAGTCCCCGAGACAAGTTACAATCATTGAAGTGTTCCACCCACAGCATAGACAACTCCCAAAAAGCTGAACCACTGAAAAAAAAAATTAAACTTCAAGTTATTCAGAAGCAAACTAGAAGGGATGATACTATCAGGATATATTATGGAAGACTCAGTTTAAGAGGAGAAGGCATTTTAATAAATGATGTTATCAATTTTGGAAGCTATATCAAGAGAGATCTAACACACTAAGTTATCTTTTCTATAATTTCAAGAAGGGAATGGACTGGTAAGCCATAGCCTGTTCTTCCCAAGAGAATTCTAATAGGCACTTTCTGGTACAGTATCCTATGGATTATCACAGATGCTTTGATAAAAGATGATGAAAAATGGCAGAGCATGATAAAACTCAGAGCAGAGACACTTAACAATAGACTGCTTGGTTTTAGCTATCACTGTGGTATGGAGTAGCCATAAACAGTCAATAATCAAACAAGCATAGATACAGTCAAATAAATCTTATTTATGGGTATGTAAAATTGAATTTTATATAACTTTGAATATTAAACATATCATTATACTTCTTACCTTATCTTCGGGTCATAGTATGTACTAAATTAGGCACTGGGACAGATTTGGTTCACAGGCCAGAATTTATAAGAATCTGGTTAACCTCTGTGATTTGTGCTGAATTTGCAGGTGCATGCATTAAAACCCCCAGTTACTTCAAAGCAAATTAGAATGGATGACACTATCAGGTTAGGTATGGACACATTATGGGAGAGTCAAGATAATAGGAGAAGGCATTATAATAAATGATGTTGTTATCAACAGATTGATTTGTTTCCTTTAAAGAGGAGAATTGAGTGATAGGAAAAAACGAAGCAGATTCATGTAAGGTGCTGTGGATGAGAATTTAAAAGGAAACAAATCCTGAAAGCTCCGCATGCTCTTGTTCCCATCAAGTATCAGATAAGGAGGGCTCTGATTAGGTAACAGCTTTATATAAAACCACAGAGAAGATAGAAAGAAGCACCAAGAAAACTTGGTAAATAATGAAATAGTAAGAACCAGAGTGGAAGACATAGCTTAACTTAGACAGTGATCTACTTAACCCATATTTGAGATATGATATGGAGAAAACTAGAAATAGGGGTCAAGATTTGAATCCTGTATCTTTTCAAGGATAAATGGCTGAGTAGACTGGATACTCTAGAACTTGCAAAAAGATTCACAGGAGAAAAGTCTTCCATGGGTTTTGAACCTTTAGTGCACGGTTGCTACCTTTTAGTCAAGTAATCCAGTGGAATCATGGGATGTAGGAAGCATGTAAGGATGTAGCTAAACTGGGAGCAGTATACAACTCTCATGTAAATGAGAGAAATAAGGATAGGTTATCAGAACTTCACAGACAACTGAAGGCCTAATAGTTTAATAAGTCATAGAATATATGTATATTTTCTTGGTTGTATTGGTATATAATGAGATAAAAATGGCTTAGTACAGATCTCAGCTTCTGGATGTTTTTACATCCAAAAATTCAAGGATGTTTACAGAAAGTAAGATAATTTACTAGTACTCTAAGTTACCAAGAGCTTAATAACTCAGTGTTTTCTACAGAAAACTCAAATTTATAACTATCCTATCAGTCCCTTCTGGGGCCCTGGTACTCCACTCTGGCTCTTCTTTGTTGAGTTTTTATCCATCAATTAGGAGAAGCGTTATGCCTCTAGCTAGCAGGCAGTACTGTATGTACCTCAGGACTATGAAGTTATGGCCTCTTTTTTTTTTTTTTCCTGTCTCTCAGTAAAAGCTGTTCTTTTAAAGAAAGTATTCCCTTAAGCAGAGGTTGAGTTTAAATAACCCATTTATTGTTTGCCCAGAGGTTGGGAGGTATTATATAGTGTGTTAAATGTATGAGTTTTCATACAGTAGTTGATTTATGAATCTATGTGAAGGAGTTTGGATCCTCATGGATTCTTTTCTGTAATGTGAATAATCACTTCTTTCCAGTGCATTTCTTTAAACCAAGAAGCAAAACAGTGTTGTCTGTTCAAAGTAACAGAATGATAGCCATCTATACCACTTGGTATTCAAAACCTTTAGGTCCTATCCATGCATCCCTGAAATCAGCCTGTGACCTGCATAACAACAGGCTTTGTGACTTCACTAGTGGGATAGCTAGGAAAGTAGTTAATATAACATGTTGGCTACAGTTAAAACTTGTTTTAAAAATTGGCTGACGTGTATATTTTAATGACTTTCTGTTAAAGTAAAATGTGTGATTGTGAGTTGTTCAACTTTTTTGTTTGAGATGGAAAGTCAAGATTGTTCTGAAAAATGGGTGTGAGATGCACACACACACACACACACACACACACACACACACACAGATGGCAGGCATATTCACATATAACAGATGATTTTTAATTTGGTGAAACTCGTAAGCTGTGTTGTGTATGGTACCCACATTGATTTTTAAAATCACCCTGTTAATTTTTGTTGATAGAGTTGGAACTGTCTAGAAAATGCTCAGGTTTTACTGCTATCAAGGAATGTATCTGACTTATTAGTGTATGACTAGTAACTAACTTGCTAGCAGAGAAGGATCAGTAACTTGTTTTCTTGAGAGACTAAAATAATAGATAGTTGAGTGAATCACTACTCCAAATGAGAAAAGAAGATACTGACTTCAGATTACTAACTTAATTCTACCATGAAATATATTCACCTTTTTGTTACTAAGAGATGCTTTTTTTTTTTGGTTACTATATAACAACACATAGGCACAGTCCTTCTCATCCGTACACCTTTATTCTCTTTATTCTTTTTATTTATTTATTTATTTATTTTGGTTTTTCGAGACAGCATTTCTCTGTATAGCCCCGGCTGTCCTGGAACTCACTCTGTAGACCAGGCTGGCCTCCAACTCAGAAACCCACCTGCCTCTGCCTCTCGAGTGCTGGGATTAAAGCCGTGTGCCACCATGCCTGGCCCTATTCTCTTTATTCTTAATTGCTAGGCTCTCCTTTCATTTGGAATTGCTCCCCATCCTCAAATTAGGAGTCTAAACGCTGATCGCATGCTTACTATAAGCTGCCATCTCTCTATTTTTCACTTAAAAAGATGAGCTTATTTTTTGCTGTTCGTGGATAAGATTTTTGCCTGCATTTGTGTAAGCAAACCATGTTTACCTCGTGTCCAAAGACACCACAAAAGGACATCATACCACAGAATCAGGTTTACTGACAGTACTAACTGCCATGTGGGTTCTTGGAACCTGTGTCTTCTGAAAGAGAATCAAGGATTCTTGAATCATCTCTATAGTTTCAATGTTTTCAAGCTTTACTTCTGCATGCCACAGTTACCCACAAATTATAAAACAAAAATATTTGGCTACCTATAAGCCAAATTACCTATGTTTGTAAAGATCTATTACGTTTCAGATACGTGAATTTTTCTTCCCAGACATAGACCTCTGCTGTCACAATAGACTGTGGGCTTTTTAAAGTCTACGTCAAGAATGGCTTCTGGATGGTGAGGTGGCTCAAAGGTAAGGGATCTAGATCCTCAAGTCTGAATACTTACATTCCCAGTAACCTGTGTGCTCTGGTGTGCTGAAACACTATGACCCAAGGAACTCACAGAAGAAAGAGTTTATTTTGGCTTTCACTTGCCAAGGAATAAGAACTCATCTTGGCAGGAAGCTAGAGCTGCCAGCTCCAGGCAGAGCAGCAGGAAAAGAGAGCTGAGAGATAACACACCCAATGACAAGAGCAAAGCAGAGAGACCAAACTGCAAGTGTCAAAACCTGTCTCCAGCTGCTTGTCCATCACTTTGAATGGATTCTGTTCCCTGATATGATGGAGAAAAAACCTGTTTAGTTATATCAGCTCGATTTCTTCCCTGAGACAAATTTTGATGGTATTAAGTAACCACAGAAGCTATAAATGGAAAACACGTTCCCCTAGTGTTTCAGATGGGAGGAAGGGGAAGGAAAGAAGGAGAGGGATAGAGCAGGAGATGGACAGAAGGGAAAAGGGAGGGAAAGAGGGAGAATGGGAGAGGGAGGAGAGAAGAAGAGGGAGAGGGAGAGAGTTTTGGAAAGACCCAAACTCAGGTCCACATGCATGTGCAGCAAGCATTTCATGGAGTGAGTGTGCCGTCTCCCACCCCTTAGTTCTCTTCCACCACTTTTCTCTCTAGCTTGTTTTTTGGAATCATCTAACAATAAGTTCTAAACCACTTCTATTTTTTTTTTTTTTTGATTTGCTTTCTACTGTCATGTTTTTCTTTCTTCATCCTGCATTAGGTTGTTCCTTGATTTCTCTTAGTTAACATTCACACCTGTAATGACTCAAATTCTCTATTAAACCCCCAGTCTTTTCAGTTTTAATCTTGCATATGCAAGCATGGACCAGGACTTACTCACTTTTGATATTGCACTGAGATTAGCACTAAATACTAAATTTGTGCTGTGCACAAATTTACCCCACAAATGTATGCTGTGCACTTATCTGATGATTGTACATGTCTGTGTGAATTCACTTAGTCACTGATCTGATGTTTTAGAGATCCCCTCCATTTCTTAAATCTCCCTTAATTGCTATGGTCAAAAGCAAACTACTTCAGCTACTGCTGATGCCAAGTAGTACGTGCAGTTCTAGGGAGTTAATATTGCTGAGACTCTGTTCCCTGGTCTGAAGCAGCTCCTAACTTCTTAAGACAGAATAAAGAACATAATAAGGACAAAAATTAAGGGAGTGGCAGCCTACAGTTTATATTAGGCCTTAAGTAAATGGTGGGATTAGATATGACAAAGCAAGAAGATATACCATCTCTCTTGTCCTTATACTCTTGACATTTATTTTTATTTATTTCTCTTTGTTTTTAAGCCACACTATCCTTTGTCATCATATCTTACCTGTCAACATCCACTTGACTTTATTCATTTTATTCAATATTTGTTTTTCAATTGATTGTCAGTATATGTACTTGTTTGTGAAGGTATGTATCAGTATAAGCTCTCTCATTAACTTTGTGATTACTAATTAGCATTGAATTTGCATATTGTAAGTGCTCAAGATACATCTGCTGAATCAACGAGTATGGGAACAATATGCTATTAAGGACAGCAAAAATTCAGTTTATACATTGACTTTCTGTTTGATTCAGCTTTTCTTTCTACACACTTATGAAGCAACGGTTGGCACTGGGCTCCTTTTACTTCTCTTATTAATTACGCTAATTGTTCAAATTTACAGAGTGTAATGCAATAATTTGACAGATTTATACTGTGTGTAACGATCATATCAAAGTAGCAAGTCTTTTTTATCTCCTTAAATTAAAACTTTCTGATTAATATACAATAATTATAGATATTAATGGGATGCATTCAACTATTTCAAGACATGCATATAGTATGTGATGATTAAATCAGCATGAGTAATGGATTCTTCTCTTTATTCTTACTTTTGTTTGAAGACTTTGATTGAGTTTTCCTACTTATTCCTAAACTGTGCAAAAGATTATTGTTAATAATGAGCCTCCCCACTGTTCTATAGAACACAAGTACCTATCACTTCTAGTTAACTATTTTGATTGTCAGTTAGGTAATCTCTATGTACTTTCCACTACCCCATCCAAGTCTCTAGTTCCGTGTAGCATAGGTTTTGATCACCATTTTTAAAAGAGCCTGCATGCACACTTGTGAGGGAAGATGCAGCTGTGCCATACAGCATCCGACTTACTTCACTGCACATAATCTCTAATTGTCAAGTGAAATGTATGTAACTTGGTGCCTTGCAGCCAGAAATAACCAGCCTCTTTACTTAGTGAGTTCCACAACAAATGTTATGGCCTGTTAGTCTACTATGCTACCAGCTAATAAGAACGTGACGTTTATCACATATGGGCATTCAATGGTAGTGAATACCAATTATCTGTATCTTCAATTTCTCCTAATCTTTTTGTTCTCCATTTTCCAAACTGTGACTGGCACCTGCTTGCTTCATATTTAAAACTATGGAAAAGTTTAATTTTTACTGATTCATTCGCTGAATTATTTTGTATCTGTGGTAATAAAATATACTGACATTTAGTATTTATTGAGTGCTTGCAATGAACTAGCCACTTCACATATATTGCTTCGCTTAATCTTTATAGCTACCCTATGAATTATTCATCCCATTTTATGGATGGAAACTAAGTATCAGAGTTATAAAGCAACAGCCTGAGTTTATAGTCATAGAAAGTAGGGATATTGTATGTGNCTGTGGTAATAAAATATACTGACATTTAGTATTTATTGAGTGCTTGCAATGAACTAGCCACTTCACATATATTGCTTCGCTTAATCTTTATAGCTACCCTATGAATTATTCATCCCATTTTATGGATGGAAACTAAGTATCAGAGTTATAAAGCAACAGCCTGAGTTTATAGTCATAGAAAGTAGGGATATTGTATGTGGCCACTTGATCTATCAACTTGGTTCTTATCACCATACATCCTGCCCTCAACAGCTAAAAACAAATTATATATATATATATATATATATATATATATATATATATATACACACACACACACACACACACACACACACACACACACACACACACACACACACAGAGGCAGGCAGACAACTGTGAGTTCAAGGCCATCCTGATCTCATGTTCAAATTTCAGAACAGAGGGCTACATAATGAGACCCTATGTCAAAAAGATTTTTTGCAAAATTAGCATACTGATTAATTCAAACTAATGCCACTTATATTTGACTTAGAAAGAGCCACTAGTTTTCCTCTGCATTCTGAATGCTATACTCTTGTGGAGAGAGCTCATTTACATAGTGAGACTAGAAAACAAACTTTGCTGCTGGTAACTGGTAAGTTAGTTGCACATGCCTTAGTTAGGGTGTTATTGCTATGAAGAGACACCATGACCAAGACAACTTTTAGAAGGGACAGCACTTAATTGGGACTGGCTTACAGTTTCAAAGGTTCAATTCATTGGTGAGAAGCATGGCAGCATACAAGAAGACATGTGCTGGGGAAGGAGCTGAGAGATTTACATCTATTGTTGTCTCTAAAGCTAGAGCCCCCTGGCAAAAGCTGCTAAATTCTGCTGCTTTCTAGGGCTGGAACATGGTCCCCTTGTTTTATTACATTTTCACCAAGTTTCAGGTTTCAGTAATCTCATTCAATGCCTAAGATTGGTTGTCATGGAATTTGCTCCTCAGACTAACTTTGAACTCAGAGATCTGAATGTTTATCTCTTGAGTTCTGGGATTAAAAGCTTATACCAGCAAACCTGGATTTAAGCATTACTCTTCTTGGAACTTGCTGGTCTTGAATTCAGAGATCTGCTTGTCTCTGCTTTCTGGGATTAAATGTGTATCACCAATTGGAGACTGATATTTCATGGCATTGGTAGTGTTTGTACCTCCCTGCCACTTATGCCCATGGCCATTGCTATGAAAACAGATGATGCTGGACATTCACTTTGGAATTAGTTGGAATTGGAATTTGAGCAGTGTTTAGCCAACCCAAATTACCTTAATTTTCCTGCCCAAAGAGGTTACTTCAAAAGCAAAACTTTTGTTAATTAAGTACTTGCTTTACTGGAAAGAACCAGAATTTGCTAAATAACTAAAGTGTCCTCAGTGTTTATGTATGTTAGAACTGCCCCAACACTTTCAAAAGGAGCTGGTGAATGCTCTGTTTGTGAAATTTATTGACAAAGAGCAGATTCTACACTGGCAGCACTATTTGTAGAAGCAGTGGCATCTTCAGCAAGCCCCAGCAGAACAGCAAGAGCAGAATAGCAAAGCAGGAAAATGAGGAGCTCAGGACATACTGGGCTCTTAGCACATGTATACAATGCATTGCTATTGTATAGTACAGTACAGAGAAAAAAAGACCCTTTGCTCCCTTTATTGTGGTAGCACTCAGAAACTTTAGTGATATTTTTAGTCAGTAAACTTTTTGTTAATAGATTATTTTTATCAAACCAAAAAAAAAAAAAAAAAAATGATACCACCAAGCCTGGGTCTAGCCTTTTCATGGCCACTATGCCTCAAGATCCTGATCAAAAGCATGTGTCTGGATCACTGGTGTGCCCTCCATTTCCTGATTGCAGTTCATTCCAGATTAAATGTCCAAATAATAACAGTAATCAGTTCAAAATAAGGACTTATGTAATACAACTGTCCCTTGTTCAACTGCAAAAGCATAAACAATAAGTTTAGCTGGGTGGGATTTTGCCCGTAGGTCACTATTCCCTTTATTACATTTAATATCCTTGAACACAGGATTTAGCTCCATTCCATTTCCTGGTGCCCCCCCTTAATACTTAAAGCATACATTTTGTATTTTTACTTTTTCAGCTTACTCCTTTTCATCAAAGCACTAGTATTCATTAGAGTTAACTTTAGTACCCTCACAACAAAATACACACCAGGCTGTTTAGAGACTTCCTTTGCTAATGCAATTGATCTAAATTTCTTCAGTTTGGCCTCAAGCAGACTCTTTGGACAAGGGCAAAAAGCATCCACCTTCTTCATCAAAATCGCACAGTCTCTAGGCCACATACTAACATTCTTTTCCTCTGAAACCTCCTGAATCCCCATAGTTCATATCACACTTAGCACCAACGGTTTTCCATATCCTTACTCTTACTGCCCATTAAGCCCCACTTAAAGCATTCCACTGCTTTCCAAAGTTCCAAAATCAACATTTCTCCAAACAAAAGCATGGTCAGGCCTATCACAATAATATCTCAGTCTCTTATACCAACTTCTATTTAGTTAGAGTTTTATTGCTATGACTAGACACCTTGACCAAGGCAAGTGTTATAAAGGACAACATTTAATTGTGGCTGACTTACAGTTTCAGAGGTTCAGTCCCTTGGCAGGAAGCATGGTGACATCCATAAAGGCAGACATGGTGCTGCAAATGGAGCTGAGAGTTCTATATCTTGATCTGAAGGCAGCCAAAAAGGAGACTCTTTGAGGTTGTCTTTCCACATTGGGTGGAGCTTGAGCATAAAGATGTCAAAGTCCACCCCCATGTCCTCCAACAATGCCACACCTCCTCATTAGTGCTCTTCCCTGGTCCACCACAGCACCAGATCTTAATAAATGAACTCTGAAGTAATACTTACCTTCCTAGCTTCTTTCTACTCTCATACCTAATATCGCCTAGCAGTTAGCAGTATCCCTCGAATTTGCTCTTCTAATCCATCACCATGTTTGGGTAATTTCTTTGAGCTTCATTCTCTTATGAAGATCTCCATGCATAAGTAAATTAAGTAAACATTTTATGCTTTTCTCTTTCAAAACAGTTCTCTTACTTAATGGTTCTCAGCTTATATGAGGACTAAAGAAATGAGGGGAATCTTTTCCCCTTTCAGTTGGAACTTGAGGGCAGAATGTGATTATGACTTTTTGGGCAAGAAGGTATACAGTGATTTCCTCAGAAAGATTCATTTTCTTGATACATAGTATATCATAGCTGAATTATACTTTTAAATTTATAGTATACCTTAAAATATTATAGTAGCCTGTTTTCTTAATGCTAAATCCAGAGTTTTGGATGTTGGAAATGGATTAGATGATAGATTTGTCAGGTTTTTCAATCTCTAAAAATTGTAAGTCTTCATTGTTAATAAATAAAGTGACTGGATTTTGTAACATGTATATCAAATATATTCTAATCCAATACCCAAAACAACTTAGCTATTTAAGAAAAGTTGATAATCTAATGGGTTTTCTATTGGTGTTGATTAACATGACAGGTGAAAATCTGAGAACTCAACAGACAGGTGAAAATCTGAGAATGACTGCTATGAGTTTGTACATAAACATTCTAGAAATAAATAAGTTAGATATTCTATGTTTATTGAGTGATATTTGTACAAAAATATTCGGTAGAGCAGCCATAGATGCTCAAATTGGGCAGTGTCACTCACAGAACACCACAAGGAATGAGGCACTTTAATTTAAACTTCCATTTTTATTCTTGTTTTTGTCTTTTGAGGGCATCATATATCTATGCTGCATGAGATTTATAAGTATTTAGGAAGATAAACACCCTGCCTTTGTTTGGTACAACAGGAGAATTTATATATCATTCATGAATCCCCCTGTTTACCTGTCTGCTGCAGGGGAGGACTATAACCCTCAACAGGCTCAGTCCATTAGATGACTGCTGTTTGGTACATCATTATTGCTGATCTCTTGTCATTGGTTTACAGATGTCACAGAAGATGCCAGTCTAAGGATAAGATTTCTGTGGCAAGGCTAAGAATCATTATATGTTATTATTCACTTGAAAAATGATGAGTACTGTGTTAAGATTCAAAACAGATTCTGGAAATAATTTTCAAAGACATATACACTTAATCATGTTCTGCATGATTTCTACTGTTAGAAATTAGATGCGTTGTCACTGTTTCATAAATAATTCTTGGTATTTTGAGAATTTTTAATGGTCAACTTTCATATTTTTAATCAACTCTTCATCTAGAAAATAAATCTAGAAACAATGAAACCTGCAACTCTTCTAATTAATGAAAGACATTGAGAGGCAAGTTGTCCCTATTTTAATGAGAAATGAAATTGACTACCCTTTTGTCTTTTCTCTACATGACTTGATCAAATTGGGATGAAGTGCTTGCTTCATCATTATATGCATACAATTTATATTCTATAGGGTGTGTCACTTAAGGCTAGTTGTAGGGAGTTGGAAGAACTTGTGCTCTGGAGCCTGCTGTCAGTTTTACTGTGTCCATCATATTTTCATATAGCATTATGCTGCCATTGTCAACACCATCTATTTAAATGGAACTAGCTATGGAATTGAAAATGTTCATTAAACATCCGGGGTGAGCTCATGAGACCAGAATCTAGTCTACAGTGTGTATATATCATCTTTCCGGAAATCTAAACCACTCTTTTTATATTATAGGTGTTTTACATGGAGATAGGTTAAATAAATTACTACCTTTTAATTTAAAGAATAGTCATGGCATAAAGTATGTTTTCTTCCTTTGCATTTTCTAGCTATGATGTGGGACTCAAAATAATTTCCTCTTGTCCCCTTAAAGGAAGCTTTTACCCACCCAGACCAGTCTTTCTCTGAGTAAATAATGATTACCTTCTATGACATCTGGTCCTTTTCAAATACATTCTTTATTAAAATCCTGCTTTACACAACCCTTGAATGGCTTTGCATATGAAATACTAAAACATCATCTGTTTTAATGAAATAGTCATCCAGTACTTGAAAAAATTATATTTATGGCCCACAGACTAGCTACCCTCCACCATGAGCTAGGTGATGCATTTCTAGGAACTTCAAATTAATCCTTTTCATTACAGGAGTAGGTACCCATGAAAATGAATAGGAATTGCTGATCTCATTAAAGACTGAATTGAAACCAATTCTTATGGTGGCAGTAGCTACAACCTGTGATAATTTTCCTAGCTGCCATATGAGTTAGGTCCTATAATTACTTTAAAAATCTAAATAGCATAATTTTGGTTGTATTGTATTTTTAATGTGCATATTTGTGTGCATATTGGAGGACTGGCTATAGAGATGTATTTAAATAAGCTTGTATTTTAATTGTGTTCATTTGGTTTTTTTTTTTTTTTTCATGCATAGGGATTTTTAGATGTCTTTTTACAGACATACATTCTTCCTGTAATTCTTTTTGATCCTCATTCTCATTTTGAGAGACTGATCCTCAGATTATGACTCTCGTTATAAATGCATACTATGCTGGAGGGCTATTTTTATGCTCACAGACTCAAATCATTCTGGGAGTTTAATTTCTCTTCTCTAGTTTGAAGCATATTTTTAAATTTAAAAAGATGAAGACATTTGTCCTTGCTCTGGGGCCTTGATTTAAGGTTTAGACAGAAGGTTAAATATCAAAGCTTTCATATAAACATATAAACCAAGTGCATATATTTCTCAATAAGAGCATGGTCCCATCTGCCTAGGCAGGCATTGGTTCTTCTAGCTAGATGGTTAGAGTGTCTGTTTACAGAAGAACCCACAATTTATATAGGACAAGTGCCCTTCTATCAAATAGAAGAGATGAGGCATGTTCATTTGTCATTACAAGCACACCATTTCCTTTTTGGTAAGTTAATACCCTTCCTTAACAGGAGATTAGTTCTGTGAAGTAAAGAAATTGGAGTTGGCAGGCAGCATTCCGGAATGGATATGGATTCGAAATTCTTAAAAAGACCGTGAGTTCAGACTCATTTAGAATACCTTACAGACATCACTAGAGGGTCCTGATATATCCACATTCACTACCAGGATTATTTCAGAGTCATGATCATGTAACTTTATATAACAGCAGTCTGCTGGCAAATATACATCCTTTCTGAGAATATGTTGAGGAAACTCATTGGTTAATGTCAGACGGAAGCAATCACTAAGACAATCAAGCATAGAAATTAATCTTTTAAGATGTGACAGGATAGGTCATACCTTGATTTTAGTTAACATCTATCCTATGCAAGAAAATTAACCTATCATTTAAAAAATTTACCATCAAAATTAGCAATTACAATTTAAATTCAGCTTCTGATTTCTTTCATAGATGATTCTCACACAAAGATAATAATAAGACAGCGGGCATTTAAATATTTATGTAGATTCCCTGTTATTTTATGTTGTGAAATCTGCAATGCTGGCTGAAAAAAAAATGATTCTTGTCTTTCTGAAAAGAATTTCTAGGTCTTTGAATTTGAAGGTTAGGAGAGAGAAAACCCAGGAAAATCTCCGTGACACTGTAGGGTTCAATAATAACAGTTCTATTAAACTTTCATTCCTAAGTCACAATCAGGCGATTATGAATGTAAGAATATATTTGTATAAGAATAAATTATGAAGATGTTATACTGTCTAAGATATTCTAATGTAAGAACACATATAATACTGGTACTATGGTAAATATACTTTTAATATTCTTTAATGATTTTTGAAACAGTATAGAGAACTGACCTCAATTTAGAATCTTCTTTAATAAAATTACAATATTAAGAAAAACAAAAACTTAAATGGAGACATACTTGTAGCAATCCCACTGAAATTGGGGACAAGACAAGGATGCCCACTCTCCCCATATCTATTCAATATAGTACTCAAAGTGTTACCTAGAACAATAAGACAACAACAAAAAAGATCAAGGGGATACAATTTGGTAAAAAAGAAATAAAGGTATCACTATTTGCAGATGATATGATAGTATACATAAGTGACCCTAAAATTCTACCAGAGAACTTCTCCAGCAACTTCAGCAAGTGGCCAGATATAAAATTAACTCAAACAAACCAGTAGTCTTTCGTTATACAAAAGATAAACAGGCTCAGAAAGAAATTAGGGAAACACTTCCCTTCACAATAGTCACAAATAGCATAAAATATCTTGGGGTAACTAATCAAACAAGTGATAGACCTGTATGATAATAACTTTAAGTCTCTCATGAAAGAAATTGAAGATATCAGAAAATGGAGAGATCTTCCATGCTCATAGATTAGAAGAATTTACATAGTAAACATGGCCATCCTACCAAAGGTAATCAATAGATTCAATGCAATCACCATCAAAACCCCAACAAAATTCTTCAAAGACATAGAAAGAACAATTATCAGATTCATCAGAAAAGGCAAAAAACCCAGAATAGCAAAAACAATTTTTAACAGTAAGAGAACATCTGGGGGGAATC
Source organism: Mus minutoides (assembly GCA_902729485.2). Lineage (NCBI taxonomy): Eukaryota > Metazoa > Chordata > Mammalia > Rodentia > Muridae > Mus > Mus minutoides. The sequence continues at coordinate 62,784 of LR752363.1, read as the reverse complement.
ACTATCTCTGACTTCAAGCTTTACTACAGAGCAATAGTGATAAAAACTGCATGTTATTGGTACAGAGACAGAAATGTTGATCAATGGAATAGAATTGAAGACCCAGAAATAAAACCACACACTGTCACATGATTTTTTTGACAAAGGTGACAAAAAATAAACAATGGAAAAAAGAAAACATGTTCAATAAATGGTGCTGGTCTAACTGGATGTCTGTATGTAGAAAAGAGTGAAAATAGACCCATATTTGTCACCTTGTACAAAACTCACGTCCAAGTGGATCAAGGACCTCAACATAAACCCAGATACACTGAATCCAGTAGAAGAGAAAGTGGGAAAGAGTCTTGAGCTTCTTGGTACAGGGGGAAATTTCCTAAACAGAACTCCAATGGCTCATGCTCTAAGATCAAGAATTAATAAATGGGACCTCATAAAACTGGAATGCTTCTGTAAGGCATAAGACATAGTCAACAAGACAAATTGGCAACCTACAGATTGAGAAAAAAATCTTCGCTAACCCTACATCCGATAGAGGGCTAATATCCAAAATATCTAAAGAACCTTAAGAAATTAATCACCAAAAAGACAAACAACCCAACCAAAAAAATGGGGTATAGAGATAAACCAAGAATTCACAACTTGAATGGCTGAGAAACACCTAAAGAGAGGCCCCTCGGTCATGCAAACTTTATATGCCCCAGTACAGGGGAACGCCAGGGCCAATGTGTGGGAGTGGGTGGGTAGGGGAGCAGGGTGGGGGATGGGGGGAGGGTTTAGGGGACTTTCAGGATAACATGTGAAAGTTATATGAAGAAAATATCTAATTAAAAAAAGATATGAATCCCCCCCCAAAAAAAGAATAAAAGAAATGTTCAAAGTCTTTAGTGATCAGAGAAATGCAAATAAAAATCACCCTGAGATTCTACCTACACCAATCAGAACGGCTAAGATCAAAACCTCAGGTGACAACACATGTTGGGGAGGATGTGGAGAAAGAGGAACACTCCTCCATTGCTGGTGGGATTGAGAACTGTTACAACCACTCTGGAAATCAATTTGGAGGTTCCTCAGAAAACTGGAAATAGATCTACCTGACGACCCAGCTATACCACTCTTGGGACTATACCCAAAAGATGCCCCACCATGCCAAAGGGCCACATGTTCCACTATGTTCATAATGGCCTTATTTGTGATGGCTAGAAGCTGGAAACAACCTAGATGTCCCATGACAGAAGAATGGATACAGAAAATGTGAGTCATTTACACAATGGGATACTACACAGCTATTAAGAACGAGGACATCCTGACTTTTGCAGGCAAATGGATGGAACTAGGAAATATCATCCTGAGTGATGTAACTCAGACACAAAAGGATATATTCACTAATAAGTGGATATTAGCCAAAACAAAAGAACAAAAACAAAAAAAAAAAAAACATACAGTATACACAAGATACAGTTCACAGAATTTAAAAAGCTCAACAAGCTGAAGTGCCCAAGTGAGGATGCCTCAGTCCCACTTGGGAGAGAGAAGAAAGCAATCACAAGTGGGGAGGGAGGGAGGAAGGGACTTGGGAGGGAAAGTGGATGAGCAGGGGTAACCTGATCTGGTATTGGGTGAGGGAAAAGGACTGAAGTCCTGAGGGCCTGCAGAAAGAATGTAGACCTGCAACCTCAGGAAATAGGAGGTTGGGGGGGGGGGACTCCCGCCCCCAGAGTGTACCAGAGACTTGGGAGGTGAAAGACTCCCAGGACTCATAAGAAGAAACCTTTGATGAAATGCTTGTCAGTAGGGACAGGGAACTTATAGAGCCTACCTCCAGCAAGAAGACAGGAGGACATCAAGTAAGGGATAGTTTTGACATCCCACAGTCACACCTCTGACCCACAATTGTTTCTGTCTGAAAGAATTACAGGGATGGAAATGGAAAGAAGCCTGAGTAAAAGAATGTCCAGTGAAAGGCCCAAGTGGGATCCAGTTCAAGGGAAGGTCCCAAGGCCTGACACTATTACTGAGGCTATGGAGTGCTCACAAAAAGGGATCTATCTTAACTGCCCTCTGAAATACCCAACAAGCAGCTTAAAGAGTCAGATGCAGATATTTGTACCCAACCTATGGACAGACGCAGCTGACCTCTGTTGTTGAATTAGGGAAGGCTGAAAGAATTTGAGGAGAAGGGTGATCCTATAGGAGGACCAGCAGTCTTAATTAATCTGGACCCCCAAGATCTTTCAAACACTGGACTGTCAAACAGACAGCATACACCAGCTGATATGAGGCCCCCAACACAGTAGATGACTTCAGGGTCTATGTTCACTCAGAGATCATGCACCTAACCCTCAAGAGACTGGAGTCCCCAGGTAGTTTAGAGGTCAGATGGGGTGGAGGATGTGGGCATCCATGTGGAGACAGGGTGTGGTAGGGAGGAGGTGTGGAATGTGGAACAGTTGGAGGGTGGGAGGGGAGGGGTGGGGAATGGAATAGGGAGTGTAAAAAAATGAATTACAAATAAAATTAAATTAAAAAAAGAAAAACCACATATTTAAGTTTTCTTTATTTGGCCTTACAGTACTAGCTTGTTAAGTTGTTGTAAACTATATATGTAAACTTCCTTTCAGTAATGGTGAGTATCTTATTTTAACAACTGCTACTTCATCTGTATGGTAGTTTTAATAGAAAAACACCAAGTCTAGGGAAACATCTTTCTACAGATGGAAAAACCAGGAAGGTAGACTAAAAATACGTGGTGTGCTGTTAAATTTCAAAAAGAAATGAAAATGAAAACACAGCTTTCGACTAAGTTCTAACTTATTTTTAAGACACACTTTTTTTTGAAGCACAAAACACAAATATTTCAGTATTTTGACCCATAACCTGTAAAGGACAGTGCATCGAGGGTTTGTTTTTTTGTAGGCACGGAGGAAGACTGTAGAGTTGTAACGATGTTGTTATAAGATTCTTGTGGTCTATCTCTGTATACACTGCTCTGTTAGGTGGGAAAGGGGAGCAAGTTCAATAGTCATGTCCTCTCTCACCATAGAGTAGTTCAAAGGCCTCAAAAGCAATCCGGTTTTTCATTTCCTGTCTTTCCTATTGCAGAGAAGTTGGTGAATAGAATTGGGAGAATTTCAAAGATATACCACCTAACGATTTATTACTGGCAACGGAGATGATGAGAGTCAACGGGCAAACAAAGTGATACGCAGCGCTCACCTCACTGGCAGATGAACTGCGGTGGCTCTGTTCTGAAGTTATCTTTTAGTTTTGTCTATAACAAGTCCCTTTTAGACATATCATGCAAACTTCATTCCTATGGGTGGATATGAAGGATCTTTTGCAATTCAGGCTATATTGTACTATGAAATTTGAAGTTGTGAAAGAAATTCTTACCTTGTAGATGGTTCTGCTGTCATGGATAATAGGAGCAGTGTATACACTGGACAGTCTGCTGAAAAAAAAAGTTTCTGATTACATTATATGTTAGAAGACTGTTTCTAAGCCTTCCTAACATGACTTGTTGATACATTTCCTCCTGTTGTGGTGATCCTCAAAAAAACCATGACTAGTCACTGAAGGACATTTATAAATAAATTCTGCACTCTTCCCTTTAACCTCTACATAAAAGCCATGGTAAAATGTAGTTACTAACCCCATCCCATGTAAATAAATATAATAAAAATAATGTTTTATTTACAACAATATATACATCTATCTATAGTTGTATACTTCCTTTATGTTAATAATTGTAACTTTATTAAAAAAGTTAGCTCAGTCAATACTGATCTTGGTCACTTGTAAAATGTACTATTGATCTATAAACTGTTGATATAATTTATTTTACTAATAAAAATCATATACAAAAGTTGCTGAATGGCTCAGTGGTAAAGATTACTTTCTGAGGACCTAGTTCATGTCCCAGGACCAACATAATCGATCTCACAACTTTTTAGCTCTAGTTCCAAAGGATCTGACTCTTCTGGCCTCCTTATGCTCTAGGCAGTCACTTTGTCCATAGACATACAAGCAGGAAAAATCATCCATACACATAAAGTAAATAAAACATTGAAAAACTACATAGCTAATAAATCACTGCTGGCATTCAAACCACTTCTATAGGATGATAGAGTCCATGGATATTGCCTGCATATGACAATGGTTCACTAATTTCATTTTTTATGTACTGCATGGAAAAATATACTGAATTTAATGTTTTCTTCTCTCAGTACTCCTATTGAGACATAACTTGCTGGGACTCAGAGTCATGAATTCTCAGTGTGCCCTTTCTCTAGCCTTCTGCTGGAGCCAAGGATCCTCACTATGATATAAGTGATACAAAAATACATTGCTTTTTCTAAGAACATTTTTTTTTAGATATTTTATTAGATCTTTTCTTAATTTACATTTCACTTGCTATCCCGAAAGTGCCCTCCCCCCTCCTTCTTCCCCCTCCTTGCTCCCCTGCCCACCCACTCCCACTTCTAGGCCCTGGAACATTTTTTGTTGTTGTTTTTGTTTTTTGTTTTTTGTTTAAGATTTATTTATTTAATGTATATGAGGACACCATTGCTCTCTTCAGACACACTAGAAGAGGGCATCAGACCACATTGTAAATGGTTATGAGCCACCATGTGGTTGCTGAGGATTGAACTCAGGACCTCTGGAAGAGCAGTCAGTGCTCTTAACCACTGAGCCATCTCTCCAGCCCCTCTAAGCACTTTAAATAGTGGATAACTACTTATTTATTAGTTATATTGAGTCTGTTCTGATGTAGTTCAGGCTGGTGTCAAACCTAGGAAGCCAACGATGACCTTGAACTTCTAATAGCTTCCTAACTTTACCTTTTAGTGTTGCAATTACACTGTCACCAAGTTCAATATATTTGATGCTGATGGTCAAAGGGAGGGTAGCCTTCCATTAGCTGAGTAATATTCCCAGATCAAGAGTTCTTGATCATATACCTATACATGTACATAATTATGTGTGTAATATATATATATATATATATATATATATATATATATATATATATATATATATATGAATGATCTGCTCCAATCAAGAATCACTTTAATTTTTAAACTTTATGTTTTATTCCCAACTCTTGGTCACAAATTTGTGTTCATTAACTCACATCCATTTATTATAATTCTCCTATAAAGATAATAGAGTAAAAAAATGGGTGTCTTTTTGGGCTATGAGAGTAGAGCGAAAATAGGTGAGATAACAGGTATGTAGGTATTCTAATTACAAATAACAGTAATTTCACGAAAATATTAAATTTCAGAGTGTCTGAGAAAAATATTTTATTTTCTTACCTGAAAAAGTTTTCTACCTTGAATTCTATATGGGTGTATTATTATTTTAATGCAATAGCACTGTAGCAAGAAAACCATGTAATACTATGGAAATCCCATCGAGAACGTGGAAAATGGCTCTGAGTCAGGTGCAGCCAGGGTTATCCAGTGAGGAAATCATTTTGCTTCAGATGCTGGTGTCCAAGCAGAAAAAAAAAAAAAAAAAAAAAAAAAAAAAAGAATATTTTTAGACATCTCATGTTAGTCAGAGGAAATGAAACAATAAAGGAGATATTTCAGTCATTGACAATGTTTGATTAAAAAGTTATTTTTTTGAATGACCAATAAACCAAAGGTATTACAGAAAGGTTCACACTATCTACATTCTTAGGCCGAGTAGCCAATGTGTGTTTTCTAGTGTGTCTTGCTTGCAAACTAAATGATTTACTGTGAAAGAAAGTACAAAATGTGCTTATTTTTATATTATTATTTATAATAAAATCTTAAGAGGACTGTAGATGTTTGAGGTAGAATGATTTGATTCTTCACTAGGAGGAGGTTGAAGAATTACTAATATTTTCAGGGAACTCCATAAAAAATGTCATGGAACTGTAGGCACGAACAAGAAAATAAAGGAAAGGGTCCTATGCTGCTTATGCAGGGTAGCTACTCACATACGGTTATGGAAACAGCTCATTACAAATTGAAGAGCTTCTACTACACAAAGGCAGACAGACCTCTTTATAATGTAGAACATTCAGCTACCTTTTTCTTTCTTTTTCTTAATGTTATTTTACTCCAGTTTACCTCTTGGTGTTTTGGGTTGCATGGTCCTTTCTTAAGTTGTCCCTCTGTTCTTTTAATTGCTGTCATCAGAATCTCTCCCTCCCTCCCTCCCTCCCTCCCTCCCTCCCTCCCTCCCTCCCTCTCTGTTTGTATGTACATCTATATATAGGAAGATCTGTCTTCTCCAGATACAGATCCCAAGCGACCATCTTTTTCCTTTTTATTCAGCTAAAGACTAAACATAGTACAGATTATCAAAGAACTTACTTAAGTTTGTATAGAGATAATGTCTTACAGTTTCATTTTTGTGGTGAAGCACCATGACCACAAAAGTAAGTCCGAGGGAAAGGGTTTATCTGGCTTTCACATACAATCTGTCATACATCACTGCAAGATGTCAGGACAGTGAACAAACAGGACAGGAACCTGGAGGCAGGAGCTGATGCAGAGGCCATTAAGGGGTGCTCCTCACTCTCCTGTTCACTATACTCTGCTCAGTCTGTTTTGTAGAACCTAGAACCACCAACCCAGGAATCATATCACCCATAATGAATTGTTCCTGCCACTATTAATTATTAAAATACTGTATAGCCAAATGTTATGAAGACCTTTCCTCAACTGTGGTTCCAGTTCAGATAACACTAAGATGTATCCACATTATATAAAATTAGCCAGCACAATTGACCCTTTCTCGGCTTGACACAAAAGCATACTTTTGGTAAGCCATAACCTTTTCTTTCTTGTTCTTCCCCAAGATCACATATTAATACCCACATTTATATTATAAACATTCCAAATTTTTAAAGCTCTGCCACCATTAAAATTCAACATTTGAAAATTCAATCTTTTTAAAATCCACATTCTTCATGATTCAGTCTCTCAGTTGTGTGCTACTATAAAATCAAAAATAAATCAAGCACTTTCTTACTACAAAAGTAAACCAGGGCACATTGACAATCCAAACAGAGCAAAACCATCTCCAAAAGTGTACATAGCCCAGTGTCCAATTATAGGGGATCTACACATGATCTTCTGGGGTCTTCATAACCTAGGCTTGGGTTATGTTTCTGGCTCCAGTCTCTGCAGTACACACAGCTTATCTTCCAGGGTCCATCTGGCTCCATTCTACTGCTACTGCTGATCTTAGTGGTCATTCCACACTATTGGCATCTGCAAGATTGCTGTACTTTCACCAGCAGCATCTCGGAGCTCTCTTCACTTACTCCACAGCTTCCACAAAGGTAAGAGGCTCAGCTGCTCTCCATGACCCCTTTATGCCTTCAAAATCAGTACCACCTGGGTGATCCTTACAATAATGAGTTCAGCTGCCAGTTCCAGGTACAACCTTGGCTGCTTCTAGAACACAGCCTTTGTATTCTGATATTAAGGAAACACTTCCCAGCCCCAGAAGATTTCTTTGCAATGGTGCTGTCCCTAGCCCCAGCTGACCATCATCCATTTCCCAAGAAAACCAAAGGTTTTACTTTTGTGTTTCTGGTCTCCTCTTAATGACAGCTGGTTTTTTCAACCCCCTTAACTAGTCACCACAGATTATTCACACAGATGGCCCGCTGGAGTCTTTGCTTTTCCTTTGAAACTTCACAAGCCAGGCCCTTCCTATGTGCATTGCTCTCAAAATTCTCCTTCAAGTTTCTGTAGAGTAGCCCAATGAGCTTTAGATGCCTAATGAATTCTCTAGTCCAAAGTCACAAACTCTTTCCATAATCCTCACCAAAGCAACATAGTCAGATATGTCATAGCAATACCTTACTTCTGATACCAACCTGTCTTAGGACTACTTTTGCTGTGGTAAAATATATTATATATATTGGGCTTACACTTCCATATTATGGCCCATTTTTGAAGGATGTTAGGTGAGGAACTCCTACGAGATTGTAACCTGGAGGCAGAAGCTGATGCAGAGGGCATGGAAGGGTGCTACTTACTGGCTTGTTCTGCCTGCTTTTGAAAGACTCACAGTGAGCCTTAGCTACTGGGAGATCCCCAAATGAGACTGGAGAATGGAGTTCGGTGCAAAAGCAAGAGATTTATTGCTCCATCACACTGGGGTTGTCGTGCAGCCAAAAGAGAGGTGACCGCCTTCTCTTTCTTTTATAAGCTTTTTATACAAAATTTGAGATCAGATTATAGCAACATGCAACTAGGCATGCAACGATTGGTGGTTCTGGTGACCTTTATATTAATTGGCTGGGCAGGGACATTGACTTGGGACATCCCTAAGGCCTGGTGGGAAGTTCCAAGTCCGGACTCTCTCACTTTATTATGGAACCCATGACTGTCAGCCCAGAGATAGGATATCCTGCAATGGGCTAAATCCTCCCCTATCAATAATTATATTAAATAAAATGCCTATAGCTGCATCTTTCGGAGACATAAAATTAGCATATGTATGTAGAAAAGTTTAGAAATGCTCCTAGAAAATCCATTTGCTGAATCCTGCAACTTTCTCCACTCTGTTTAGTGTTTTGATTATCATGTACCATGGGTAGTTTCTGTTTTGATCCAGTCTATTTGGTGTTCTGTATGCTTCTTGTACCTTCATAGGCACCTCCTGTCGTGGGGTAGAGGCCCAAAGACCACTCAGCATGACCAAAGTCCGAATTGAGAATCTGTATTAAGCTGGGCAGCGACTGCCTGGAGAGAAACAATTCTCACAGAGAAACCTTGAATTCATTTTACAGGGAACTTTTAAAGGCAAAGAAAACAGAAAAACTACATCCAGTTTGGCAGTTGCAGCAGGAAGTAATACAAGCAGTTTCACAAAAGTGAAAATCATGCAGTTAGGTGGGGTATTTTGACCCTCACTTTTCCAGAACAGGGGTGAGTACTTTCCCACACTTTTCGTCATGGGGTGGTAGAAAAAGGAAAATTAGTTTCAAATTAAACCAATGATGGCTTCATCTGAGGCATGATGGTGGAAATGTCTTACCCTCCTTTAGGTTGAGGGAATATTCATTTAGATTTTGTTGAAAATATTTTTTGTGTGTGTCTCTGATCTGGAATTCTTCCCCTCCCTCTATATTTATTATTTATTTGCAAAAATCATAATGTCCCAGATTTAATGGATGCTTAGCATTTTTTTAAACTAGATATTCATTTCTACTATCCTGTCTTCGATACCTGAGATTCTCTCTTCCATCTCTTACATTTTGTTGGTGTTTTGCTTTTGAGTATATCCTGTTGGAGATTTTTAAGTTTTTGTTTTTCCTTTCCAGTTTTCCATCTGTTTGGGTTTTCTTTACTGATCCCATTTCCACTTTCAAGTCTTGAATTGTTTCTTCGTTTCATTCGCTGTTTGTACATGTTTTCATGGATTTCTTTAATGGATTTACTCATTTCCTCTTAAGGAGCTCTAACAGTCATAAGGGCTATTTTGAAATCTTAGTCTTGGGGTTCAGTCTATTGCATTTCTCATGGCCGACTGTAGTAGTGTGGCTGGGTCCTCTAGAGACAAGTTGACCTGCTATTCTACTTTTTTTTGTTTGTTTGTTTGTTTGTTTGTTTTTTGCTATTGTCTAGGCATCTGGGCTAGGAGATGGTAGGGCCCAGAAGAGTCCATAGAAGGGCCATAGCAGTGCATAGATGGGAGGAGATCAGGGTGTCCTATGAGGATGTCCTTAGTTCTTTGAGAATAAGGTCAGAAAGAGAGGTCACAGCAATTAGTTTGCTACATAGTGGGAATGAGACTAGGGATTGGATGAGAAAAGGGAGAATAAAGATCTGAGGAACATACCTACCTGCTTCCCAGTCCAGTGTGCACAGGAAATACGTTTGGGAGTTGGTGGATGAGACACCCTCCCCTGACTCCACGCCATCCACCTCTGCAAGGGATAGGGTGGTGAGGGATGTTAAGAGGAGAACTGAGTGAACCTGGATATGGGGACAGAGGGGAAAGGGGGCTCCAGCAGGTGGTCTGTTATAGAACTGGGTATGAGACTCTGTAGTGTTGAAGTTAGAGAGAAGTGAGAGTGAAGATCTGAGTATCACTTACCTGCTTACCTGCTTCTCCCTCTGGCTTGGCTTGAGGTTTCCCAGCAAATGTTACATTTGAGTTTTTGTATGTTGTGTTTAGGGGGAATGGAATTCTGCTTGCCTAAAGACAAATTACAAGGAACTGCATGGTCTAATTAGTAAAGTATTTAACCTTGTGGGAACAGCTAAGGAAAATAACACAACATACAAAACCCATTATGATGAGTGTCCTACTTATGGTAAGTGTTTAACCCTTGGACTTTTTGTTTTATTTCTCTTCTGCTCAGCAGTTGGAGCTATTCACTGACCTTCACTGGTGACCCCTGGTAAAATTATTCACCTTAGTAGAGACTTTTGTAGCTGGTAACTGGATAGACAATTTAGAAGACTATCCTGCTGTCTTTTCTGTGTAAGGGGGTGGTGGAATGCATATTAGTTTAGAATTCCATTCTAGCATAGGATTCCTCCATTTTAAAATATTACATAATTAGAACTACAATAGATTTTCTTGCCTCACTAGAGTTTGCTACATTCTAGGATAGCTTACTACATCTTTGGTGTCTTAGGGTTTTACTGCCATGGACAAACACCATGTCCAAGGATAACTCTCATAAGATCAGCATTTACTTGGGGCTGGCTTATAGCTTCAGAGGTTCAATCCATTATCATCATGGCAGGGAGCATGGCAGCTTCCAGGCCAGCATGGTGAAGGAGGAGCTGAGAGTTCTATACCTTGTTCCAAAGGCAAACAGGGGAAGTCTGGTTTCCAGGAAGCTAAGATGAGGGTCTTAAAGTCCTCGCCCAAAGTGACATGCCTACTCCAACATGGCCACACCTTCTAATAGTGCCACTCCCTGGGCCGGGCATATACAAACCATTGCATCTGGTAAGCATCAATCTATTTGCTTTTGTTAATGACTCTGAATATCTTCCATATGCTAAAGAGATGTTTTTAGATTGACTTAGTAACTTTGATAGCAATACAGAGAAGCATGCAGCTGTTAGACAATACCTAAGGAGCAAGCTTCTAGTAGATTTCAAACATAGCCTTCTTTTAAAGAAGGCAGGCTTTCATTTTTATGGAGAATTTTGCCAGCTCCAGGAGGAAGAACACAGTGAAATGCTTATATGCTATTTAAACAGTTGCTGGAAATAACCTTGACTTGTCTCAAACTCTTGTAGGGGATTCCCAGCCCCCTATTTTGTTTGCTTTTCTTCTGAATATACCTTTCAGCCATATTGTGTAAACCTATGAGGGGCTTATTTCTGATTATGGCTGGTTTAAGCGCTGTAGTGCTATCCAGGCTGCTGAAAGGGATGGTCTCAAATGTGAAATATTACCTAGCACTTACTGTAGTTTCACTTAGCATGCCTCCATGAATGCAAAGCTTTTTATTTTTGATTCTCCAGTTGAGTTCCTAGACCTATCATTAGCATACTACAATTTACAGGAGAGTGTAATTTTTAATAACAACACCGAGAAAGCAAAGTCGTTTATCCCAAAAGGTTTGAGAGTACATTTTAATCACAGGGTGGTCATAATACAGGACCATAAACCATGATCATCCTTAGGTGAAGAAAACATCCACATAGGAGTAAAAGGCAGAGAAACAAATGTTTGAACATTGTACACCATTCCCATAAATATAATTGTTTAGATTGTTTGAACTATATTTAAAGATATAAACAGTGATGAAGGCTTCTCAAGGAACAGCAGACAGCTGGCTGACTTGAAACCTTCGGTAACCACGTTGGAGGCTGCCAGGGCTTCTACAGTTTAGCTGAAGGCAGGATTACTGAAGCTGCATTACACCCTCCATCTCATTTTCAGCTCTATTGCACCAATTATGCCGTATTGAGGCTTATAGGGGCTTACATTGAGTTTCAGATAGATGGAAGGAGCCAGTCTATATTCTTTGTGATAAAAATAGTCATTAATTACTGAGACTTGTAAACCGCTTAGCATCCTTCTTAATGTGGCCCATCAGGTGCTTTGCCTCATTCTATAGCTAATCAGCAAAAGAGGAGAAAAATCCATAGGAAGAAGATGATCTTTTTTGGCTCAAACAGAAACCCAAGTTAAAAATAAATTTAAAATGTACCGAAAACCCAAGCCAATATGCACACACTGGCAAAACAGTGCCTTTTCTTTTCAATCAAAGTTGATTGCAGGGGAAAAAAATCTTAGGACATTATCCTATATGGAAATTAATTATCAGTATAATATTCCCTGCCTGAATGAAAACAATGATTTTGGATGCCTGTTAAAAAGTTAGATTTATGAGAACATATTGCAAAATAGGGAACAGCATTAGATAATTATCAATTTCAAGAAAAGTAAAGTGTCATTACCATCCATAAAGCATTTACTTCAGAAGAAACATAATAAAGAGTTTGCTGAAGGCAACAATGGAGGGTTTCATCCTTAAACAAACAGCTTTGATTTGCTTTCCCGTTATGGTTTCAGAGGAGACTGCTTTGCAATTAAGTGTCATATCCAGTGTTTGGATTTTTATGGATAACTTTATGTGTAATTGACAGAAATGCCCATTTGGCCACTTCATTAAGGTAATCAGAATCATGGTTACGAAATGTCACTGTGGGGGACTGTAATGGCCTTCTTTTTGTAGGCACAATACAAATGAATGACTTTCATTTGTAAATCTATCTACAGGTTGGAAAAGATAGAAAGCATGCCTTGGTGGAATATAAACACATACTGAGGGCTCCTTTCCTTAACATACATATTTCATAAGTTGCAAGCATGCTTTCAGGAATGCCGTGCAAACACATTTCATGCTTTTCGATATGACAAATATTCGTGAACGGGAGCACGGTTTTTCAAAGCAATGAGCAAAGAAAATTGAAGTGATGGTATATTGGTTAAGTTGATTTTTATAAAAGCCTTGTAGAGAGCTTTAAAAATGAACAGTATGTGTAGGGGAAAAGCGCCTACAAGAGAAATTACAAGTGGGTCTCAGTACATTAGAAGCCTGAGACTGTTTATTAAATACATAACTTGGTCTTCTGCTATGGCAGGCATTTTACATAAGTGTGTGATTTGGCTTCCATTTATAATGTGTAACTGCGGCATGCTTCAGTGGCACTACAGGAGATATTTGTTATGGTTTGAATATTTGGTTAAGATATTTGGAAAAACTCCAGAAGCATTTACATACTCATGAATGCTTTGGGTAAGCAGTTTTTTGTTTGTTTGTTTGTTTGTTTTGCTTTGTTTTGTTTTTGCTGTTGTTTGTCCCCCCAACCCCCAGTTCATTTCTCCTCATGGTGAAACAGCCTCAGTCCTGCTGATTGAGTTTCACCTGGGTCATGCAATTCCCAGATTTTATGGATTAGCAGATTCTGTTAGAACATGAACTTTTATTGCTCATTGGAAGGAATCTGCTTTAGAATATGTTTGTTAAATGTTGAACTATTAATAGACATTGAACTTATGCCTGGTTTTTAATCCTTAGTAATTACTGATGTTCAGCCCAATAATATACAGTATCTTAGTACACCTCTAAAAAGTATATTATACAGAAATGTCATCCATAGGGGCATAGAGGAGTAGATGGGAAAGGATTTTGAAAACTTCTGAGTAGAAAGCAGTTTGTCCAAAACAGAGCAAAGTGGTTCTTTTATATGCTGGATGAGGAAGGATCTGGTAGAGATTTGATCATGGACAACATAAAATCCTATGTGGAAAAAATAGGATTTTCCTTTCTATATTAAGTTTTTTTTTAATTATATCTTTTAGACACAAATCTTTATTTCTTATTTTTTTAAAAGGAAAATGACCTTCAAAGGGAGTTAGAAATACAAGTCAAGATAAAAACAATTGGAGAGAAACATTTAGACAGAATCCAGGACTATTTGTTTTCTCCATGCTTTTTGGAGTGTCTCGCACAATTTAAAAGGTTTCACAGGATCAATCTGTTAACAGAGGAAAAACAATCATTTTTCACAAAAGGGATGCGTGTGGAGACTGGCAGACAATACCAAAGTTCCTTTCCCTTGCACTGTCACTATTCAGGGAACTTAGGCCCTCTCAAACCACTTTCTTCTCCCCTGTCTGCTTTGCTATCCTTAAGGCCTTAGCTTCTTCCACATATTTTCCTATGGTGGTATATGATCTCCTCAGGATATCAGAGTCTAGGCTCTATCCCATGGGGGATCTTCTAAATAAATGGTGAAAAAAAAAAAAAAAAGAAAAGAAAAGAAAAGAAAAGAAAAGAAACCTTGCATTGATTAAGTCACAACCTTAGAGCTGAGAGTAACTAAGGGTACCATGTTTGTAGGAGCAGAGTTAAATATTTCAAAATATAACTTATCACCAAAATAACTCCTCACCATCACAGTTAAGAAATGATAAGGGGAAGGCGGGTCATTCCTTTCTGATACTGTCATCTGGTGATATTTTTGAGTGCTTGGAACAGACAGACATTACTTTCTTCCTTAGTAAAATTCTAATGTGTTTGTTGTATTCCTGAAGCAACGAGTAAGAGCTCTGTGATACCACATTTTACAAGTTACTCAACTGAAAATTGTCTTCCTTGTCAGAGTAGGTAAATCATAGATCAGCGATATAGAGTTAAAACACCAGTCCAAAATGAGGAAAGTATGAGAGAAGTACTTTTGTTTCACAATATAGCATAGATCTAAGCATAATTTGATCTATGGATAAATTACTCTTATGGTGGATCATGTGGTCTTCCTAATTTGAACTTCTGATGATTTTGGTTCCTTGTTCAGGGATTATCATCCCTTTCAGAAACAATAATTTATAACACTTCCAGTTCCTGGAATAAATATTATATGACTTAATATAAAACCAACGGAAAAAAAAATCCAGATGATCTGGGAGAGTAACTTTTACTTCTGTATTGTTTTCTGTAACTGCAAACCTTTTTCCTAAAGCTTTAATACATCCACTTTGCTTATCTCCAGTAACAAAGAGCAAAGACAAATGCTGAGCTATAAAATCACTTCATACCTGAGGTTATCCCAGGCTGCCAAAAATAGACTTTTTTGTTAGGAGTGATTGTTTCCTATCTATGAGAGAGTGATAGAACTCATTTGCATATCCTTTATGCATGTCTTTGAAGTATATGCCACGACAGTCTTGTAGGCAGATAGAATGTAATTATAGTTAATTGAATAATCCTATATTGTAGAGAAAAAAATAAAAGTAAGTAGGTCTGTGAAATCCTACCAGGCTTGGCTGACTTGGGTTCTGAATATCATTTACCCTTGCCTGTAGTGATTGATTGATTGATTGATTGATTGATTGATTTGTGTGGATGTATATGTATGGGTACACATGTGGTCAGAGGACAACTTAAGGGAATTCAATCTCTTCATCATGTCAGGATTGAACTCAGGTTAGCAAGTTTGATCCTATATAGTGGAAGAGAGACACACAATCTCACAAGTTGACCTCTGATATCCACAGAATGCTATGATGCACACACACACACACACACACACACACCACACAGACATACAGACACACACACACACACACACTCACACAAACACACACAGACATACAGAAATAGATACACACACAAACACACAGACATATACACACAAATAGAGACACAGACAGACAGAAACAGACAGAGACAGAAAGAGAAACACAGATGTAGAAAATAAGCAAAATGTAGTTTTTTTAAAAGTGAGATATCAGTTTACAGTCAAAGTAAGTTAAAGTTGTTAAAACACAAATATACATTTGTTAAAATTTTCCCAGGCAGTGGTGGTGCACGCCTTTAATTCCATTACTTGGGAGGCTGAGGCAGTCGGATTTCTGAGTTCCAGGTCAACTTGGTCTGCAGAGTGAGTTCCAGGACAGCCAGGGCTATACAGAGAAGCCCTGTCTTGAAAAACAAAAAACAAAACAAAATTCAACAATCTTCAAGAAAATATTTAGTTCAAGTTATTCAAAATCAAGTTGAGTTCTGAAAGTATTCTTTCATGTTTTAGTCAAAATATGACTCTAATATACTTCTGTTTTCTCCCCATTGAATAGTTTTCCTATACTTCAGTCCCAAGAGAAAACATTGATACTGTTGTTGATTTACATATTTTAGCATACTTCCCCATCCCCTACAAAAACAATTGAGAAACAACTATCAGAATGCACACAGCTGCATATGGGATAATGTCTGTAAGTGTTTTGTTTGTGTCTGTCACTTCCCTGTCAGTACAATTCTCCTCACTCCTCCTCAGGAAAACATGTCTCTCCTTCTGAACACAATTTAGGTTCCCAACTGTGTTAAGTAATTTATCTCCAGTTGTTGTCCCAAATCCTGCATCAAATTACCCAAGTTGTCAGTCAGGTTTCCACATATTGATTCAGCCATCTCAGTCCCCTGTGCTGCCCAGCTCCAGTGGAGGGTTGATTGCTTTAGCACAAAATCCTTTGAAAAGTTAAATTGTTAACAATACAAATTCATTGGAAATTGGGATAACTCTTCGCCTTAGCTTCAATCTCTTCACCTTGAGCCCTGGGCGTTTAGAACTCATCTCTGGGCAGCAGGGTGGAGAATTAGAAAGGTAAGTGGTAATGCAGTTGCTGTCAGGGGCCCAAGGCAGAAAGAGAAGTCTACTTACTCCAGCAGTGAGAGCAGTTCTCATTCAGGTGTATGGACAGGTACATGCCAGAAACCAGAGTACTGGTGGGAAGGTCCAGGTCAATACAACATGACTTCCAGAGACCTGCTTTTCCCTAGATAAATAATAAAGGCAAAAATCGTCCCAGAGGTTAAGGATCCTTTTTACTTTAAACTTGAACCTTTGCTTAGCTTCAGCTCCTGACCTAAGAGAAATATTGTCTTATACCAATTAGAAATACTGTTCTGTAGTTATTTCCATAATAGCTAATAAAACCATATCTGATTGCAAATAACATACCTTTATAAGAAGTCACTAAAGCCTTAAATAGCCTTGAGTGCTTTTTACTTAATGTTCAATTTGTCGCTAATACACTTTAGGAGTTAAGTGCCAGTGTTTAACCTGTTAAGAGAGTCTAAGTTAACTTGGGTCTTTAACAATGAGATATTTTGAAGCGTATGACAAGTGAGCAGGTGTTTAAGAGAACAGATCATAATTTAAAGTACTTGATAGGAAAAAAAATAAAAAGCACCCAAGAATCTTTCAAAATGGCATTTATATATTGAAGTCTTGGTGCAAAATCTGGATGGAAAAACATTGCAAGACAGCGTAGTTCAGGTACATTACTGCATAACCCACATGTGAAGGCTGAAAGAGATGTGGAGTTTGTTCAGGGAATCTTTTATACATCATCTAAAGAAGCTTTGGGATGTACATCAGCTCTCCCACATCTCCACATTCTTTAGATTTTTTTTTTTTTTTTTACAAAAAGAAAAATGCAGAAGCTAAGTTGATTTTTTTTTTCGCCCCATTCCTTTTCAGTTCCAAAGTTGAAACTATAGCATTACAAAAATGATCTCCACCTTGGGAAATCCAAGTGTTCATCATAATTCCTATCCAAGTTAACACAGAGAGGAGGTCTCCTTTCTTGCTTTCGTTCACAAGGCTTAGGACCCACCCATTCTTCTCATGCTCTTTCCGCATTGCCTGCCAATTATCAATAGTTCCTCATCTTATAAAATTCTGTTTAACATTTTCCATTAGATTAGTGTTATTGCTTTGAACATTTTATTGAAAAATATTTTAACCGAAATATGATTGTATCACATCCTCTTTCCTTTTTGCCCTCCAGTCCCTCCCTGTCCCCTCCCTCATTCCCTCTCTAATTGATGGCTTCTTTTTCTGTGATCCTTACTGCTGCACATATATAGATGTGAAAATATAGACATACAACTTTCTGAAATTGTTTTTGTTTTGTATGTGTGTATGCTTTCAAGGCTGACCAGTTTGTATTGGTGAATGTAGGTGCATCTCTGTTGGTGTTTGTACAAATATGTATGTGATGGTCCGTGAGCAGGTCAGAGGACAATTCTTGGGACGGGGTTCTTTCTTGTCACCTTGTGGAACCCCAGGGTCAGTCGGGTTTTCACACCTGCATGAACGTGCTTCCACCCTCAGAGCCATGCTCACGAGGTTTTAATGTCAGGTTATTATTATAGGAGTGTGCAATGTTCCCACAATCTCAGGTCTGAACACTAGGCTTTCAGGTACCAGCACTGTTTTGTGGTGTTTGTAAGCTTCTTAGTCATGGGGTTCATCTGACAGACTTAGGATTACAGAAGTAGAGTTTGAGGTTTTATAGCAGCTCTCGTCCTCATGGGAGCTCTGCCTCCTGGCTATAGATATCATCCACTGCATCAGGATCCCACTTTTATATCTGTGAAGCCACACCTTCCACCAATCTTTATTCTGCAACATACACTCTAGTTCAAAAACCTTAGGCAGAATAAACCATTTTTTCCCCAGAGGCTACATTCTCAGGTATTTTATTAGAAAAAATTACAACCAATCTAGGAGTCTATAAAACTTTTCTTTCTCTCTTACTACTTTAGGAGATTTTTTCTGATTTTATAGCTTTTTTTTTTCATTTAGTCCCAAATAACACATTGGTATTCAGTAGCTACTAAATAATAAATTGTCTAGCTATATTTTGATATTTGCTCTATCCTCATCAATTCATATGCAGTATCTATTTTAGAAACATGAATGAACACTTAGCTAAGGTACAACAGATGCCATACACCTTGGGGTGAGTGCAATGTCTTATCAATGATCAGCAGATCTAGAAAAATTCAGTGTGAACTGAAATGAAGAGTGTTAGGGGGCTAGGGGACTTGACTCAGTTGATTCGGTGGTTGCTACCCTAGCACAGAGATATGAGCTTGGATGCTTACAACTCAAAAATAAATGAGGTGTGTGCCTATAACCCCAACAATGGAGAAGTGAAGAAGGTGGTTCTGGGAGCTGACTTTTATGCACTCTAGCATAAAAGTACTTGTACACAATCTACAAGTTCTGGGGGAGGCTTTGTCTCCAAACATAAGATGGAGAGCAACTAAGGAAGATGCCTGCTGCTGAGCTCTGGCTCCACACCCATAAACCCACACAGACACAGTGTGACCTCTACATACACAGGTTCACACATAGACATTCATGTGACTTGCTACCTCCCCCCAACACCATTTTGTCTTCATGATTGAATAATATGACAGATTTTATGGATGACAAAAGTTTTCTTTCTCAGAAATGCAAAATAAATCATTTCCCAAACTGAATTTTATTTTATTTTATTTTTATTTTTTTCTCTTTATTAGATATTTTCTTCATTTACATTTCAAGTGTTATCCAGAAANCTCCCAATGATGGCCAACTAGGCCATCTTCTTCCATATATGCAGCTAGAGACATGAGCACAGGGGGAACTAGTTAGTTCATGTTATTCTTCCACCTATAGGGTTGAAGACCCCTTCAGCTCCTTGGGTACTTTCTCTAGCTCCTTCCTTGGGAGTCCTGTGTTCCAACTAATAGCTGACTGTGAGCATCCACTTTCCTGTTTGCCAGGCACTGGTATAGCCTCCCACGAGACAGCTATATCAGGGCCCTTTCAGCATTTTCTTGCTGGCATATGCAATAGTGTTTGTTTTTGGTGGCTGATTATGGGAAGGATCCCTGGGAGCCACAGTCACTGGTTGGTCCATCCTTTTGATTCAGCTTCACACATGATCTCTGTAACTCCTTCAATGTGTGCTTTGTTCTTAATTCTAGGAAGGGGCAAAGAGACCACAATTTGAACTTCATTCTTCTTGAGTTTCATGTGTTTAGTAAATTGTATCTTGGGTAGTCTAGGCTTCTGGGCTAGTATCCTGAGTGAGGTAACCCAATCACAAAAGAACTCACATAACATGTACTCACTGATATGTGGATACTAGCCCAAACTGAATTTTATTAACTGACTCCTTTGACAAGAAAACATCACAAATATCTTTTTACTATGTGTTACAACTTCTGAGAATGAAGGGGAGTACTTGGTTGGCTATGAAGAACAATCTACTTGTATAGCCAAGACTAAAATGAGAACAAGACCTAAATCAAGAATTAAGAAAGAATTAAGGAAGGATGGAACAGAAAGGAAACTTCAGTTCACTGCCCTTTATAGCAAAAACAGACAGTATCCAGCATCCAGAAGAGAGAATACAGGGCAGAAAGCTTGGATTCTCTAACTCTTCCCCATATACATTGGTTTCCTGTAAGAAAAAGAGTGGAAGGAGAAATGATGCTGAAGAGGGTAAGACTGAATAGTGAAACTTAATGAATTTATATGAGGCTGTCAAACAAAACAAGAAAGTCAGTCTTCCCATTGGCATGTACCAGGATGGAGACTTCAAGGCAATTTTAAGGCATATAAGGAAATAAATGCCCAGAGGTTTAGGAGAATGAATGGAAATCTGCAGTTTCTGAGGGTGGGAGGTAAGGGAACCCTCTAGGAATGTTTGAGAAACCTGGGAGGTGAGAGACTGATTCTCAGGACTTAATGGGGGAGACCTTAGCTAAAATGCCCAACAGTGGGGAGAGGGAACTCACAGAGTTTATCTCCAATAGATAGACAGGGCCTCAAGAGGGAGGACAGGGTTACCAACCCACAGTCAAAATTTCTGACCCAGAATTGTTCCAGTTTAAAAGAACTTTGGGGATCCCCCCCCAAAAAAAAACATGGAGAAGAGAACTGAAGGAAAAGTCAGTCCAATAACTGGTCCAAATTGGGATCCATTTCAAGGGGATGCTCCAAGGCCTGACACTATGACTGATGCTATCATGTGTTTACAGACAGGATTCCCCCCCCCCCAACACACACACACACACACACACACACACACACACACACACACACACACACAGCAGAGGACTGCCTTGACTGGCCTCAGTAGGAGAAGATGCTTCTAATCTTGGAGAAACTTGAGGCATCAGGGAAGGTGGATACCTCAGGTGAGGAGAGCACCCTTTTAGAGGCAAGGGGGAGAGGGAATTGGGTGAAGAAATATGGCGGGGAGGGGGAAGGCCAGGGACAATGGCTAGAATGTAAGTAAATAAAATAATTAATTAAAAAAAAGAAAAAAATGTTCACCATTTTTTTTCTTTTCTTTTCATAGTCTGATTTATTATATAAATACTAGTTTCCTCTCTGAGGGAGTAGGAATTTTGGAACTAAAAAGCATATATACGAAGGAAGAGGCCTTGAAGGGACTCTGCTTAATAATTATTTATTTGGTCATTGTTCTGTGTTTCTGATACATATGTTCTACAAATCCTTAAAATTTCTTTTTTTTTTTTTTTTTTTTTGGTTTTTTGAGACAGGGTTTCTCTGTGTAGTCCTGGCTGTCCTGGAACTCACTTTGTAGACCAGGCTGGCCTCGAACTCAGAAATCCGCCTGCCTCTGCCTCCCGAGTGCTGGGATTAAAGGTGTGCCCCACCATGCCCGGCAAAATTTCTTAAGTGGAACAGCTGATCTCACCATGTATACAAAGTCAGTATTATATCTTGTGATTTTTCTTGTACAGCTAAGGCTGTTTTTAGATGTCTTTAGATTGGACACCATTACTCCTTATCTTAAAATATATGAGCCTGGTATTTAAAAGTTCGAAAAATAATTTTTGTACCTTCAGAGAAAGACTGTGTTCTACCTTTCTGTATTTTGTTCTGGTGTTAACAGTTGAGTTTTTCAAAGGTCATTTACAAAACGTGCTTTACATTTATCTAATTAGATAACTTCATATCAGGTACAATTTTCTCTTCTATGTGCATATGGAGCTACTATTTGTGGAATACGAATTCTTAAAGTGTTTTGAGAAGTTTTAGAATTAATCTGTTCTGCATCATTTTTTTGTTGTTGTTGCAAAATATTTGTTTTGTTACTTTTCACTTCACCTAAAATATTCACTGAGTAATACTTTTAATTGTTATCTTCAGTGGTGCTAATTGATTTTAGCTTGCACATATACTTTTAAAAGTCGCTAAGACTATAAGAACAAAATGTGTCTAATAAGAAGTATTTATCATGAATTCACTTAATATATATCAGATTTAAAATATGAATGATACCATTTACTAGAACAAAAAAAAAGAAAACCTCACATTAATTCCTTCTTTAATTCTTGCCAATTTGTTGCAACAATGTAATTGCATGGTCTACATTATGCTTAACAGGAAAGATTAGATATGTAGCATTTTATTGTCTTTGACAGTGTGATGAATTGTGACTTGAAGTGAGCAAGAGCCTTAGTTCTAATTGTCTCATTTTCATTAGAGCTGAAAACTATCTTTGGATATTGGTGAACTACTTTCTTTTTCTTGATGCTTTTCAGCTACAGCTGCTCACACTGATGAATGTTCTCTACCTAAATATTATAAAGCTAGCTATTTGTCTATGTATCACTTTTTTTCCCTCTATCATTTCAGGGCTAAAANGAGCAAGAGCCTTAGTTCTAATTGTCTCATTTTCATTAGAGCTGAAAACTATCTTTGGATATTGGTGAACTACTTTCTTTTTCTTGATGCTTTTCAGCTACAGCTGCTCACACTGATGAATGTTCTCTACCTAAATATTATAAAGCTAGCTATTTGTCTATGTATCACTTTTTTTCCCTCTATCATTTCAGGGCTAAAACTGATGGAGATCAATCAATGTTGTAGACTGAAAAATTACCAGGAAACAGAATGCCTTTTCTTGCTTTCTAAAAAGTAAATGAGTAAAATAAGAAGATCCTGGGTGTCGGGTCATTTCCATGCATTTTGCCAGCCAGTAGGGCTGTTCTGCTTCATCTCCTCAGTGGTCCAGATGAGTTAATGCTGTTTAGCTTTGGTATTTGAACTCCACAGGGGCAATATTTGTTTTGCTCTTTGCAGAATTACAGGAAAGTTAAAAGTTTTTCACAGTTCAATCATATATCCATAGTATATACTTTCATTCATTTTGCACATGTATTTTAGGGTCAATTCTGAGCCAGATTCTACACTATATACAATGCTGACACAAACATGAAGTCAGTAGGTCTATTTCATAAAGAGCATCCATTTTGTTTAAAAGCTAGATTAGATGAGAAATGTGACTCGAGTGGCTGAAATCTCTCTTAAATAGTGAGCTAAGTCTAGGGAGATAGCTCAGTTAATAAAGTAAGGGATAGCCATGAAAACTTGAGGATGTGACTTCAGTTCACTGCTCCCATGGGAGCAATGGGATTAAACCCAACTCTGGGGAGACAGAGGCAGGAGGATAATTGGGGCTTGCTGATCATCTAGTCTAGCTCACTTATGAGGACCTAGGCTAAGTCCGAGACCTTGTCTCAAAAAGTGATGTATGGAGTGATTTAAGAAGAAAATCAATGACATTGACACCTGGCCTGAATATGTGCACATACATGAATATGAACACACCACCACCACAACCACGGTGAGCCAAGAAAAATGTCTCCTTAATTAAGTTGTCCTGATCAGGTATTTTGGACACAGTGACAAGATACCTTATATAACATAAAATACATTTAGGGTGAAAAATGCTTAATTTATTCTTTGGTTTCATTGGAAATGGTGAATAAAAGGAAGAGGGAGAGGAGAGTGAAGTATAGTAAATGTTTCCTTTTCTACAACTTGAAATTGTGTGAGTTTCTGCTACTTTTGTTTTCCGCCTTATTCTGATGACTCCATGCAAATGCCTTCTGACTTAGACCTGGTACTCAGGGTCATGAGAGGGAACAAGTCTACCTCTGTAAATTCACTCCTTGTAAAAATCTTATTGAGAGTCAGGAAACCTCAGACTTTTGGTCTTGTTCATTTTAAAGAAGTTTTCTAACTGAAAACATTTATTTTTTTAAGAGTAATTTAATTTATGAGTCTTATCAGAAAGGGGATCCCCTGCAGGCACACACTCTGTACAATAGAGAAGCTATTAGACTCACCATCTACCACTCAAAGAGAGCATCTATTAATGTGTACTAAATGGTGCCTGGGAGGCAAGGGACAGAAGATGGCACCTTTTCAATCGCTCTCTTCCCTTCTACTGTCCCTTCTAGTAACACATTGTTAACAGTCTTTGTAGGAAAATGACAAGCACTGCAATCCAATGACCAGTGCCGCTTCAGTCTGGAGCAGTTACACTGATATTTGTCTTCCTTGACTGCCCTATATTTCAATTACTATACAAAGAAAACCTTTGATTCCAACATTTCTTGGTTACCTCTCTCTTTATCTACATTGTTTCTTAGAATGGTTCCAAGTTTAGTTTCTCTCTGAGTAAAAGATGACTACTTGGACTGGACAAGAGTATATCTCTCTTTATTCAGGGCTCCTGGGTTAGGAATTCTTTGAGATTAATAATTCTCAGATTAGTCCCTTGGCAGTGGCTTTGAACTGTAAACCTCTTAAAAACATCTCACCAGTTTTATAGCCTAGAAATATTTTGTTCAAGACCTGGAAGCCAACATTTTAAACACGGTCTTAAAGAAAAGAGGACTTCACCATCTCAGTTTAGGTAGAGTAGGAGTCTAGTTTAGTCAGGATACACTGTCTTAAAGGGAAAAGGCCATGTTCTATTATGAAGCATTGACTCATCTCTTGGGTAAAGATAATTAAATACATATGATCTGTAAACCTCTCATCTAGCTAATCTTTTTCCCTTCAAGTTTCCTTAAGAAATATATTATTTTTCTATAAAACATGATAAAAGCAATCTACAGCAAACCAGTGGCCAACATCAAGCTAAATGGAGAGAAGCTGGAAGCAATCCCACTAAAATCAGGGACCAGACAAGGCTGCCCACTTTCTCCCTACCTATTCAATATAGTACTTGAAGTCCTAGCCAGAGCGATTCGACAACAAAAGGAGGTCAAGGGGATACAAATTGGAAAGGANGAGCAAGAGCCTTAGTTCTAATTGTCTCATTTTCATTAGAGCTGAAAACTATCTTTGGATATTGGTGAACTACTTTCTTTTTCTTGATGCTTTTCAGCTACAGCTGCTCACACTGATGAATGTTCTCTACCTAAATATTATAAAGCTAGCTATTTGTCTATGTATCACTTTTTTTCCCTCTATCATTTCAGGGCTAAAATTGATGGAGATCAATCAATGTTGTAGACTGAAAAATTACCAGGAAACAGAATGCCTTTTCTTGCTTTCTAAAAAGTAAATGAGTAAAATAAGAAGATCCTGGGTGTCGGGTCATTTCCATGCATTTTGCCAGCCAGTAGGGCTGTTCTGCTTCATCTCCTCAGTGGTCCAGATGAGTTAATGCTGTTTAGCTTTGGTATTTGAACTCCACAGGGGCAATATTTGTTTTGCTCTTTGCAGAATTACAGGAAAGTTAAAAGTTTTTCACAGTTCAATCATATATCCATAGTATATACTTTCATTCATTTTGCACATGTATTTTAGGGTCAATTCTGAGCCAGATTCTACACTATATACAATGCTGACACAAACATGAAGTCAGTAGGTCTATTTCATAAAGAGCATCCATTTTGTTTAAAAGCTAGATTAGATGAGAAATGTGACTCGAGTGGCTGAAATCTCTCTTAAATAGTGAGCTAAGTCTAGGGAGATAGCTCAGTTAATAAAGTAAGGGATAGCCATGAAAACTTGAGGATGTGACTTCAGTTCACTGCTCCCATGGGAGCAATGGGATTAAACCCAACTCTGGGGAGACAGAGGCAGGAGGATAATTGGGGCTTGCTGATCAGCTAGTCTAGCTCACTTATGAGGACCTAGGCTAAGTCCGAGACCTTGTCTCAAAAAGTGATGTATGGAGTGATTTAAGAAGAAAATCAATGACATTGACACCTGGCCTGAATATGTGCACATACATGAATATGAACACACCACCACCACAACCACGGTGAGCCAAGAAAAATGTCTCCTTAATTAAGTTGTCCTGATCAGGTATTTTGGACACAGTGACAAGATACCTTATATAACATAAAATACATTTAGGGTGAAAAATGCTTAATTTATTCTTTGGTTTCATTGGAAATGGTGAATAAAAGGAAGAGGGAGAGGAGAGTGAAGTATAGTAAATGTTTCCTTTTCTACAACTTGAAATTGTGTGAGTTTCTGCTACTTTTGTTTTCCGCCTTATTCTGATGACTCCATGCAAATGCCTTCTGACTTAGACCTGGTACTCAGGGTCATGAGAGGGAACAAGTCTACCTCTGTAAATTCACTCCTTGTAAAAATCTTATTGAGAGTCAGGAAACCTCAGACTTTTGGTCTTGTTCATTTTAAAGAAGTTTTCTAACTGAAAACATTTATTTTTTTTAAGAGTAATTTAATTTATGAGTCTTATCAGAAAGGGGATCCCCTGCAGGCACACACTCTGTACAATAGAGAAGCTATTAGACTCACCATCTACCACTCAAAGAGAGCATCTATTAATGTGTACTAAATGGTGCCTGGGAGGCAAGGGACAGAAGATGGCACCTTTTCAATCGCTCTCTTCCCTTCTACTGTCCCTTCTAGTAACACATTGTTAACAGTCTTTGTAGGAAAATGACAAGCACTGCAATCCAATGACCAGTGCCGCTTCAGTCTGGAGCAGTTACACTGATATTTGTCTTCCTTGACTGCCCTATATTTCAATTACTATACAAAGAAAACCTTTGATTCCAACATTTCTTGGTTACCTCTCTCTTTATCTACATTGTTTCTTAGAATGGTTCCAAGTTTAGTTTCTCTCTGAGTAAAAGATGACTACTTGGTCTGGACAAGAGTATATCTCTCTTTATTCAGGGCTCCTGGGTTAGGAATTCTTTGAGATTAATAATTCTCAGATTAGTCCCTTGGCAGTGGCTTTGAACTGTAAACCTCTTAAAAACATCTCACCAGTTTTATAGCCTAGAAATATTTTGTTCAAGACCTGGAAGCCAACATTTTAAACACGGTCTTAAAGAAAAGAGGACTTCACCATCTCAGTTTAGGTAGAGTAGGAGTCTAGTTTAGTCAGGATACACTGTCTTAAAGGGAAAAGGCCATGTTCTATTATGAAGCATTGACTCATCTCTTGGGTAAAGATAATTAAATACATATGATCTGTAAACCTCTCATCTAGCTAATCTTTTTCCCTTCAAGTTTCCTTAAGAAATATATTATTTTTCTTACATTCATAGTAATCTGTTAATTATTCTTCTATATAGTAATATTCAACCAAGAATGAACACACAATACTCTATTTGGGGCTTTGGTTCATTGGAAATAGTAAAATTCAGCTATAGTAGCCCCTAGAATAAGTAAGGAAAAAGAGGGGAATCTGTGCATATTCTGTTGACTCAGATTGTGTCACCTAACCAGTGTCCCCGGGCTTTATGGCATTGGTGATTTCTCTGGATACTGTTCAGTTATATTCACCTACTGTGGATGTAGCAGGAAAATAAAGCCATGATTAAAACCTCACAAGGATGGGTTCCTTAGCAAAGAAATACATTGTCAGCCACTAGTAGGAAGTAAATAGGACTAAGGAGATACTGGGGAATGGATGTATACAGAAGGTAGAGAACTGTTAAAATCTCACATGGTATAAAAGTCTAAGAAGTAAAGTTAGAAAGGGTGTGGTTGTAAAGAGGAACTTTGCTGACTGTTTTTGAGTATTAGGAAACTTAAAAGAGATTTAGATGTATCCCTCATGCTTGAAATGTGTCAATGCGTGGGGGTGGGGGAGGGAACACAGAAAGAATTCTGAATATGTAAATTAACAGTATCATGAGTTTCTTGGAAATGCTTCCCATCTCTCTAATTAATTCATATAAATAATGAAATATATTTGGCTTCCCCTTTAGTGAAAACAAACAAAACAAAACAAAAAAGCAAAGCTAAAAACAAAACAAAAGCCGAAAGAAACAATAAAAATGTGTCTATGTGCAAATGGAGATGGTAATAGAGGGAATTTTAGCAATTCATTCTTTAACTGTTTAATCCTTGTCGTTGGTAAAGTACATCTATGTACTAGGGTTGTTTTATGCTATCCCATTTCTTAATTAAAATGTGCTCTTGTGTGTGTACATGACACACTCTCAGATGAATTAATTATGAGTCTTTTTGTTCAATTTCTAGTAGCCCAATGCATGACTCAGAAAATAACTTATTAGTATAAATAACATCTAAATAATGCTACATACCATTGTAATGGGGAAAATGTTTTCTCTTCATCTAAGCATCTAGGGATGCAGGATTCTATACAAGTTATCTGTCATTGAGATCAATGGTTCTCTAAAAAGCCATTAATCAATGGTATTGGAAGACAGAGAGCAGACTCCTAAAACTTATACAGAGGGGACTCTTGTCCATGTGATGTTACCTTTAATAAAATGACTAAACAAATAGATACCACAAAGATTTTTTCCTATGTAACCTTTGGATTTTCTAGCACATCTTTAATAATAATAATTTTAAAAATCAAGGTGGCTTTACTTAATGAACTATATGGTATATTTGTACTCTACAGAACTTTGTGGAATTATCACCAGAAGTCTGATAACTTGAGGATGACATGGACTATGATAGATGGAGTCTTAGCATTCCTTAAAAAACCTCTACTCACTACAATATATGACATTTAAGCATAGGTAACTCAATAAGGCATTGTCACATGACCATCAATGAGAGGTAATAGGGCAATATTGCCTTAGAGAAATCCACAGTCCATTAAACAAGTTTCTGATGTCTGGTTTCTATCTGAAATAGGGAGTCCTATCAATTCTTTACTCTTCTTGAAAATTTAAGAAAATGTATTTTATTCTTTCAATTTAACTAAAATTTGAATATCACTGTTCCTTGTTGCTCTGTCTCTCTGTCTCTATCTGTCTCTCTCTTTGTCTCTGTCATTCTCTCTCAATTTATCAAATTTATTATTGAACACAACTAACAGGGTGCCATCTTGACCAGTTTCCCAAACAGCAACAAGGAACTCCTTTCTTAGTGTTCTAATTGCTTCAGATCACAAGTGTCAAATTCTCAGAACTAACTTTCTATCTGCTGAGAGCCGTAGGAAAACAAGCAAGAGCCAAAACATCACTAGAAATATACAACCTGCATATGTATTAGAAGATGGCCTAGTTGGCCATTATTGGGGAAGAAAGGCCCTTGGTCTAGCAATGTTTATAGGCCCCAGTACAGGGGAATGCCAGGGCCAAGTAGCGGGAGAGGGACGGTAGGGGAGCAGGGCGGGGAGGGGGGAGGATATAGGGGACTTTTGGGTAACACTTGAAATGTAAATGAAGAAACTCTCTAATAATAAATAATAATTAAAAAAAGAAACTAGGAAAAAATAAATAAAAGAAATATACAAAAAAAAATACTCTCCACTAGTATCCAATCACCTCTTTGGAGACTTGGACTTGCAAACTTTATTGAGGTGCTAAAGTGGCCAGTACCCTTAAGTTTGACCCTAAAAAGAGCAAACGGATTTTCATTTGAAGAGAGGTTGTATGGCTTCTTCTTCCTGCTAAGCTTCTTGAGCTATAAATCCCATAGAAAAGGTAAGGCTAAAAATTAAAATCCCATGATACAACAAATCAATAGCTGCGGTTGATTTATGCATTTTAGCGAATTTCTTAAACAGGCTACTTCCTATTCATTTCTCTCAAGCTGGTCTACTGCAGCTTCACCTGGGCTCCTATGTCAGCAGTCCATGGGGGTTTTCCTCTTTTGGTAACTGATAGGAAGTACAAGTTCCATAAGGAGGATAGATACTCTGGAAAACCATACTATTAAATAAAACTGCTGATAGTAAATCAGTGATATTTTACAAAATCCATAGCTCTAGGCAAGGACCTAAAGTACAGTCACATAGGAGCAGAACTCTCGGGGTGAAATCAAATGCCATGTCTTAGAGTTCTGCAGAAGGACAGGCAGAATTAATTTATGCTAAAATGGAATGATAAGGTAAAATTTCACTGTAATGTCAGAGTACTAAACAGTTGCTCAATCATATTATGGAGGATGAGAACTCAGTAGTTTTCTAGTCCACAAAATACTGGTTACCCCAGTAGTCTGGTACAAAAAGCCTAGATGATTCCTGGAAGGTGGGTGGCCCAAAGCCTTTGTTAGAAGTCTGAAGAAGCTGCCTATGACATTAGTGAGGGAATAGTGAGCCACAGAAACAGAGTAGATGAAGTCACCATCAAATTTCAAGATCAAATGGGTAAAAAGAAATATTGTACAGCTCCCTCTCTTGTATGTCTATATATCTTAGCTGGTGGCAGGTGGTGCCCCTATTATTAACAATGGGTATTTCTATGTCAATTAAGGCAAGTAAGCTCCATAGATGTGCTCATGGACAGCTATTCTAATGTACACTATTTCTCACTAAGTATCTTTCTATGTGTTTCTATGTTGTGTTAAATCGACAAATCTAACAATTGTAAATCTTTACAGAAGCTACACACAGCATTATGGCTTAAATATATCGTCTGCCTTCGATAATTCATGACCTGCATGCTGAAGGCTAACAAATATCTATAGGGGATACATCTTTTTAATGTAGGACAACATGACTGTAAGCCTAATTGTAGTTTTATACATGAGTCTGCCCACATTTATTAGAAGTAGCATATACTGAAACATCCTGTTAGGTCTTACTGAACAGCAGAGTCACTTTTGCTCACTGTGCTTAGGTTTGGTAAGACTACGCTTGTCTGTGGGTATAAGGACAATTCCTCAGGCTAGAGCTAGGGATTATGCTGGTTTTAAAATTGGCATGTGGAGGTTCTTCTTTAGATCTATGATATCTTTAACCCTGGGTAGTTGAATAGGTTTCTTTCTAGCACCAGCCATAGTTTCCTTCTTGTTGAGTGGATCTTAAGCTCATTTAGAGAACCGGTGGTTATTCCCAAGGTATGTGTGCCACTACTGCACCCTTCAGAGTTATCAAGCCAGCCATCATTTCTGTTGTTCGTAGATGCCATCATTGAACGTAACTGTTGGTTGCTTCCCTCCTTTGGAAGTTTTCATGGTGCCTTCCGGAATGAAGGCCACTCCTCAGATCAATACCAGCTCAAGATTCTCTAGGCTCTGTTTCTAAAGTATATGATATATTCAACTACAGAAATTACTCAGACTATATAGTCTGTGTAATTGTCCTTATACATACTGACAAGGAAATCTTGGACAACCATGAACTAATATCTCAAACATGGTTTTCCATGCTTAATGTTGGGTTTATTGTTAGATGGTATATGGCTTGTAGCAGCAGAGCACTGTCAACCCAGATGGAAAATTTTCATTTAAACTTTTAATTAATAAAAATTTCATTTAATTACATGTATATTTATATAGCTACTTAAAATAGCCATACATTATTCCTTATGACTGTACAGTTATTTTACCTTCTTCACTTCTGTATTTATCTCTCTCCCCATTTACAGGCTCCCCATCTATTTCCCATTTAATATTTCAGATTACTTACATCTTGAAACTACAGTCTCTGTTTTCTTTCCCACATTCATCTTCTTCCATTGAAAATGATCTCTTTCTACCTTCCTAGTTTTTAAAATTACTTCAGGTTATGTACTTAGTATGTACTAAGATCTGTAACTAGGAACCTCAGATGAGAAAGAACGTGAGATATTTCTTTCTGACTCTGGGTTATTTCACTTATACAATCTTTTTTGAGTTCACTTTACTAACCTGAAAATGTTATGATTAAAACTGAATCTATCACCTTGTACAACCACTAATTTCAATTGAATCACCGGTCTAAATGTAAAGCCTGAAACACTGAAACTGCTAGAAAAAGAAAAAAACAAAACACAAAACAAAACAAAACAAAACAAAGGCAGTATCCCACAGATTATAGGTATAGGAAGGGTTTTTAAAGTGGACTCTACTTACCAAAAAATCAAGGCCAAAGTTACCAAGTGGGACTTCATAAAAACAATATCATTTATACAGCTAACGAAATCTGGACATTTTTTTTTGAAGATCTGTCTTTTCTCCTTTACATAGGCATATAGCTTAATTTATAAACAAAAAAGCAATGAAACACCTCATACTGTCACGTATACCACAGACCAAAACACCTCATACTGTCACGTATACCACAGACCCATAGTCAGTCTGGATTTCCTATTTTAGAAATGGATGGGACAGTCACCATCTTCTCAGAACCATCTTAAAGAGTGGCTTCTTGTTTGTCCTTCTACCTAGAGACCCCCTGACATTTATTCAAGAATCACTCTTACCCCAAATCCATAATTTTTCCTGTAAAGAAATATTAAATAACCTACCAAAGGTCAAGGGGTATACTGAAGAGAGAAGAAAATTGCAAGGGTCTGAAGCATATTGCTTTATCGATTTTGGCCATTTAACAAGCCACTGGCCCAGCAATTTTGATCATATCAGTAGGAAGCCAACCCAATAGTAGAAGCTAAGCACAGAGGAACCACGTTGTGCTCTACCTATATATCCTTTCTAGTCAACACCAAGACAGAGGAGGCACACACTTGGATGTATCTCTGCTTTTACGGTTCCAATAAGCCTTGATTTATGTTACCTTTATTGCTATAGTGCTATTATGCATTATGAATGTGTGACCATGTATGGTAAGTGCAAAAATTCCCCATAAAGCTACACATTGTTTCCACTCATACACCACCATTTAGCCTGATTCTAGGGAGGAAGAAGATATATTAAGATGCTAAGAGGAACCATAAGATTTGTCCATATTATTTGAAGTGGATACAGATAATTTACAACCCATGAATATGTAATGCTTAACTTAAAAGGTTTCAAATGTAAGATGCAAATAATATTGTAATAGTCCACTGCCTTAAGAGACAGAGAAAAATATTATGAGTCCTTTAGTGCATGCAGATAACTCTGGTTCTATTACCATTAGACTGTAATGGCAAAAGCCATGTATGAAGAATAATAAATCACAGTGCATGAGAGCTTCAGCTTGGTGAACAATATTTCCTATGAAAGCAATGTCAGGCAGCAGAAAGGCACACACATGAGTCTTCGTCCCAGTGAGATTTCCATAAGGATAATAAACTTACTAGCGATCATCCAAGCTTGTACCTACAACTACAAATCATATTTTGCATGGCTATTGTGAGCCCAGCGATTAAGTTGATATTTCCATATGCCACTGAATGGAACATGTGTGGCTTTAGAGAAATTCTGAGTTAGGAAAGTATGCCTGTGGTGTTCAGAGCCCAGAAACCATGGCAAGTAAGAATGGATTTTGGTGGTTTGAACTTTTGCATTTACTGACATGTTTAACGAAACCAAGCACCGGGTCCAAGTTACAGAAGAATTCTGCATAATAGTGAGAATAGTCAGGGAAAGTTAGAGGATTTGAAAGACAACTATGAAAAAATATCTGAAAAAGGAACTGTCTTGAAAGTTGCTAGGAGCAGACTTCTAGTCAGTTAAAATTCCTGCAGTTTTAGAGCCAGTTATGACAGGCTTAGCTGCTACTCACGTAACATACTTTGAAGGAACTGAAATTGCAATGTTCCTCACTATTGGACTTATTAAAAATACATTGGGAGAAAAATGAATACTCTTAATATGGAAAATCAGAAATAGTCACAGATAATGTGCCTCATGAATCTTTAGGAAGAAACAGAATAAAGACGATAGCTGCAGTTTTATCATTGTGAAAAAATAGAGCACTTCTTCAATTTTAGGAAAATTACTAAAAATTTTAGTGGCACAACTTCAGAAATGATTAATGACAAAATTCTGAGGACCAGTGGCTATTGTCCTATAAGAAGAACAGAACTGAACCCAAGACAAAGTGAGGGTTTATATATGATGATGGGCTGGAGCTGTCCCTTGTTTTGGTCTGAGTCAGTCCACTCCACTCGAGAAATCACAAAATTTCTTCAACTTGATGAAGTATTTAATATTCTTGTTTTATTTTAATATGCCATATGGGTGCACTTCCTATAATTGTGGTCATAAACTAAGTATCTATTCAAAGTATCCAGGCATGAAATGCTTTTCGTTAAATCATTTGGAACTATTTTTAAATGGTAGGGTAGTCCACTTAAATTTAAAAGCAAACCAACAAAAGTGTACCAAGAAAATGCTTTCCAGACCTCCTGAATGTTGTCAATTTTTTATCTAGCTGGTCTATGCCATAATTTTAAAACACTTCTACAATTAGTAGTATATATTACTTTAAAACTCCATACAATGTAATTCACATATTTTGGTGTATAACTAAAGTTATAGAGAAAATCAATTACACACGATTGTGAGAAACAAGGCTTAACCAATACGTTGAAGAGATGGCTCAGGGATGCTGCACACATACAGCTCTCAGCCAGAGTTGGGTTCCCACTCTCCTATTGTGTAGCTTACAAGTACCTTGACTCCACTTCCAGGGGATTTGCCTGTTCCCTTCACAGAAAGTTACATGCATATGCACACACTCTGTGCACACACATATACACATGATTAAAATAAAATAACACAGAGTGCTGTTTGCTATTTTATTCATTTTATGCTTACAGTTCAGAGACATTATATACCTATACTATTATGCAATTATCATTATTATTTCTAAAATTTCTTCATTGGCCCTACAAGATGATTTGTAATGAATCTAGTCTATTGTCTCCAGTCCCTGATAACCTATTCTTTCTATCCTTGGTAATTTCCTTAACAATTGATAATTTCTTCACTTGACTATCATGAATAATTTTTTTTTGAGTAACCAACAAACTCTTTTTGTTTTGTTTTGTTTTGTTTTGTTTTTGTTTTTTGTTTTGTTTTGTTTTGTTTTTGTTTTTTGTTTTGTTTTGTTTTGTTTTTTGTTTTTTGTTTTTTGTTTTGTTTTGTTTTGTTTTTGTTTTTTGTTTTGTTTTGTTTTGTTTTGTTTTTCAAGACGGGGTTTCTCTGTATAGCCCTGGCTGTCCTGGAAATCACTTTGTAGACCAGGCTGGCCTCGAACTCAGAAATCACCAGCAAGCTCTTATCACAATATTTTTTTTAAAAATCCAGTCTTGGTAACAAGGTTGAGGATAAAGCTTATCATTCTGATGACTCAGCATACTAGTAATGATCATTTTTCCAATTTCCTCTGATTCTGACTCACGTTCATTCTTTCTGCATGTTTTTAGTTATAGTTACCTGGCAATAGAATGAAAGTAGTGACTTGTAGCTTTGGACTACATTTTCATTTGCTATTCATGTTCTTCTGCTTATTTGTCTAAGTTTGTTTTCTAAGGATAATCTTTTTTTATTATCTCTATCTTATTTTTGTGTCTTTTATTGTCCTTGTTATGTTAGAGTTCTTTAGCTATGATGAATATAAAATTTGTATATTTTTTAGTCCTTTCTTTCTTGATCTTTGTTTCTCATGCTATTTCTCTGAAAATCTTGATGAAATTCAATTTAAACTTTTGATTATTGTTTGTACTTCTGATATCATGTATAAAAATCTATACCAAATTCCATGTTATACAGATTAATTTTTGTTTTCTTAAAAGAATTTTATCATAGTATCTTTCATAATTATCATGTATTAATTTTTAATTAACTTTTGTCTATATTTGAAATTGCAATTAACATTTATTCTTTTATTCATGGAAACTAGCATCTATTGAAGTTGCTTCCATTTTTTCTTTAAATAAAGCCAGGTATTTTGTCAATATTGATTAGGTATAAATGAATGAGTTAATTTCCAGACTTATTATTCTATCCTGTGAGTTCAATTGACTTTTTATGCTGTTTCTTTCATGGACATTTATTATTTTAGCTTTGAGATAGGTTTGGAATTTAAGGTACTTGGGTCTTCTGATTTTGTCCTTTTGAGGCATTTATATAATAAATTAAATATAACAAAGCAATAAATGTATCTCTTCTAATTGCAACAGACGGCCCAGGTAAGTCAATGAAATATAGAAAATCGTGAAAGTACAAATATGATGAAATTTGAAACAGTATTATGTGACCAGCATTTCTAAGAACTAAAGATAGAAATAGGAAAACATACAAGGTTGCATGGAGAAGAGAATTGTTTGTTTCTTTTTTAAATCATATTTTGATTTGGTTGCTTATGATTTGAGTATGTGGAATAGAAACAGTAATCAGAATAAATTATATAAAAATATACTTTCAGGGAAAAAAAGGAAAGAAAGAAAGAAAGGAAGAAAGAAAGAAAGAAAGAAAGAAAGAGAGAAGGAAGGAAAGAAGGAAGGAAGGAAGGGAAGAAAGGAAAGGAAAGGAAAGGAAAGGAAGGAAGGAATGAGGGAAGAAAGGAAGGAAGGAAGGAAGGAAGGAAGGAAGGAAGGAAGGAAGAAAAAGAAGGAGAGAGAGAGGGATAGAGAGAGAAAGAAAGAAAGAAAGAAAGAAAGAAAGAAAGAAAGAAAGAAAGAAAGAAAGAAAGAAAGAAAGATAGAACAAAAACATACCCAGCCAAGTCTCTACAATGAGCCAGGGTATTGCACAGAGTGCAATTTGAAGTATTTATGTCAAGACAGGATTTCTCTGAGACTTTCTGTTGTGTATTAGTGTTTACTTTGTTTGTATTTTGAGACATGTTCAGAGGCACAAGAAATCATATGCAGAGATGTGCTATCCTTCCTACCCTGTTGCCCCTAATATCATCTTATATCATGATAATACAATAAGAGGGAATGGATAGATCTTTCTAAAACTATTGAATTCTTATTCCTTATATGCATTAATGTGTTTAATGAACTTCAACTGATTATTGTCACACTTAGGTTTGGCAACCTTAACACTGAAAATATAGGTCAATTCTATCTGCAAACACATGAAATTTACTACTTATGTACAGTAACTTTGTTCAAACCCCATTGCAGTCTCCTAACCTGTAATAAAGCCCGATCTACTCTCTACTTCTGAAAACTGTCAACGCCACGTAATTATACAAAGTGTGATTTCTTTATTTTTTAGGGTGGGCTTTTTCATTAAGCAGAATGGCCTTTACTCTGTATAGGTTGCCGTGTTTGTCATTCCTCTTTTCCCGTTTTTATGATGGAGTGGTGTACCTAGTACATATATGAAGGTTTATCGTTAGAAGAATGTTTTGGTTGATCACAGTGTGAAACTACTAAGGATAAAGCTGCAAAATCAATAAATATTTGTACACACGTTGTGTGTGGACACATGCTTTCATCATTGTGGCATGGCTACCCAAGAGCAGTGGCGTCGGGTGGGAAGTGGATGCTTACTTTCAGGAGAACCTAATGTACAAGTGTTTCAGAGACACTGAACTGTTTTGCATTCCTACCAGCAATACATGAATCATTCATTTTCCTAATGTTTTCAGTGTCTTTGTTGATGGAACTGAAAAGCTAAACTGTAGCTATTTAAGGATAGAAGAAAATGAAACATTGAAACAAAACAAGCAACCTATATGCCTCTTCCTCCTGTAGCTAAAAAGATCCTATTTTCCAGTTTCTCTCCTTTTAAAAATATAGTTTCTTTGGGAGACTTTGCTATCCTATACCCTCTGCATAGTTCTGGGAGACTCTGTCCCCTGATCAGTTAGGAAAAGCATACCATCTGCCTCACATTATTAAATTTTTACCCACTTTATATGCACCATATTCTTTGTGTAAAAGGGAAAAAACCTTTTATGTCATGGATATGCCAGACCTTGCTCAACTGTTGACAGAATTCCCTGATCTCTGTGTAAACATTTCTCATATCATTCTGAGGCCCATCGTTTTGTGTATTATCACTGCAAGCTAGACACTTCCTTTGACCACTACCAGAGTCATTTTACACAATTGTATGAACTGTGAAACTGTTGGTATATTTCCCAATGCATTATTTTCAGCAGTTTCCCTCAAATATATGGATTTCTTTTGTTTTGACTAACTGGCAAAGACAATGGGTAAATGTTCTAAGAGGAACTCTCGCTGAGCCGTGACTGATTTTGGAGCAATTCATATCACTCAACCCATGATCCAGTAGATAAGGGAACATTTCTGACAGCAAAGATGATGGGTGTTGTAAACTCCATGTAATGATTTGAAACCAGTGCACATTTAGAATTCATTAACTCGGACTCCCATGCAGCACTTCAGAGCTTTACCTTAAGAGATGATTAAATAAGAGGCTTGCTGCATATATCATTTCATAAAACAGTCACAAACAAACAGAAACAAATAGAAATATAAACAAACAAAAATAAGTAGAAAAATGTTTCTAGTTTCTATTTTTTTTTTCTTCTGATGTTCTTCCATTTAACTGAACTTTGGCTAATGAATGAAAATCACTTCAATTTAAGAAGTTATGAACCTACTTTGTGGTATATTTGGGTGTCCCAATTCCTTTGGAGATTAGTCTCTATATCCAGGAGAATTAATTAACCTTTGAAATTATCTCTTTATGAAGTCTCACCCAGTGGTTTATTTTGAGTTCTGATTTAACTTACTTTTCTTTTGTTTAATCACTTTAGTCTGAAGCTAATGTCACTAACTCGGTAGAAAAAAAAAAGGTGACCCTTTCAGGGACACGTGAGCAGTGGGAATCCCTAAACTGCCTTTTACTGTTCATTACTTAGGATTCAGGTGGGAATATTCTGTTTTCTCCTTGCGTCTAATACCTTTCTGAATGATAATTTTGAGATTTTTTTCTCTATTGCTCTGAATGACACACACAGATTATTTTTGATGGGTTATATTTGTATATGGATCTACAATTTGCTGACTATGTTACTTAGGGTAATATTATAACAGAATCTGAAGATGTCTTTATTATTACGGTTTGAATTAGAATGGTTCCTTATAGACTCATACATTTGAATGTTTGGTCCCAAATTGGTGGAATTGTTTGGGGAGAATTAAGAAGAGTTGTAGCCTTATTGGAGGAGAAGTGTCATTGGAGGAAGGCTTTGAGGTTTCAAAAGAATCCACCCCACCCCACCCCAGTTAGCTTTCTGTGTCTCCAACTTGTGAATCAACATGTAAGCTCTCACCTCTGTCTCCATGCCTTTCCTGTCTTATGTGGGCTCTCTTGATCTGAAATTGTAAGCCAAAAATTAAACATCTCTCTTCCAAGTTTCCTTGGATATAGTCTTTTATTTGAGTAACAGAAAAGTTACTAAGAAAATTATGTCACAAAGAATTTTGTCCCAAGTCCCAAATTTTACATAAGCAATGTTTATGCATGTTTTAACATGTAAACTTATGCATAAGTGCTTTGTAAGTCTTTAAACAATATTCAGCAAAAAGTACATTATTTTCACAGCAATAATGTATATTTACAAAGAAATTACTTATTCCATGATAAAAAAGAAAGTTTTAAACTCTTAAGTGAATTACCTGGAGCAGTAGTTAGAGTATTTAATATATCCTCTACTTCATTTCTCCTAGTAACATCACCAGGTAAATTCTAAAAACTCAAAATAATTTGTTTCCAGTTTAAAATTGTGGTTTCTCAAGCTTTCTTTGAGGTTTAGGGTCTCTATTCACTCTTTTAGAATCTACAAATAAATTGCTATGTACTGTTGATTTTTGTATAGTGAAATACATTTCAAGGTCAAACATCATAATTTTCAAAACAGACAGAACGACAAAAATGTCTTAGGATGAAAAAAAAAAAAAAAGATCCTTTTGCACTCTGATTTTCTTAGACGTGTTTTTGTAGTGAAAACTTGTGGAATCCTTTCCCTTCACTTTACAGACTGCTGGAACAAGTTAGAAAAGTTTCAATACAGGTTTTGAATTTTACCTTTCTTTGCTAAATAGTGTAAGGTTTCCCATAGGAATCACCAAGTACATATTAGTGTGGTTACAACTAATGCTGTAATCATCTATGCAATTACAATGAATACCCAGGAGATGGGAGTGCCTTCAGCTCTAGCAGGAGTACAGATTTAGTGCTGAAAACACTTGACAGAACTGTAAAGCTACATCTAGTGTTGAAAATAGAAGGTACTTACCTTTTGTTGAGTTTAGATATATAAACTCCCTCTCCTAACTAGATCCATGGTGTTTACAGGGCCACACTAAGTATGTGGAAACTTTAATGCCATTCAGAGGCCACAATGAAGGCCACATTTCAGAAATTTAAGTATTAGTTTGCCTGCATGTCATTTATAAATCTTTATTTTAAAAAATGAAAATAGATTATTTTTTCATACACTAGAGGACAACCACAGTTTCCTCTCCATCCACTCCTCCTAGGGGCCCCTCCTCACACTCTTCTTTCCTCCACATATACTCTTCCCCCCATTTCCTCTTCAGAAAACAGCAGATCTCCAAGAGATAACAGCCAAACAGGACAAATAAGATACAATAAGACAAGGAGAAATCCCTCTCATTGAAGCTGGATAAGGCAACATACCCAACAGGGGAAAAAGGGTCTCAGGAGCAGGCAAAAAGGGGCAGAGATACACCCATTCCTACTGATAGAAGTCCCACACACTCACCAAGGTAATAGACAAAATATATATGCAGAGGACCAGGAGCAGAACCATGCAAGCCCCACGGTTCCTAGTTGAGTCTTTTTGAGGCCATTCAAACCCATTAGTTTACTCAGTGGGCCATATTCTCTAGTCCTTGATCCCCTCTGACTCCTACAATATTTCTTCCCCTTCTTTAGCATCATTTCTGAGTTTGTAAGAGAGATACCTCGTGGAGGTCTCCATTTTAGGCTCTCTTTATGTATAATGTCTGGTTGATCCTATCTGCTGCCAGCAAATCCTTCATGATGATGACTGAACAAGACACCAATCTATTCTTTAGGAGTCATTTCATTGGTTTTTGTTTGTTTCTTTTTATTTGTTTTTGTTTTTGTTTTTGTTTTGTGCCGGTCTCTGGGCTTTCCAGTCCCCTGTTCCTATCGTTCCAGGCAGCAAAGGGCACAGGCTCCCACTTGTGGCATGAGTCTCAAGCTCAACTAGCCATTGATTGACTGTTCCCACAAGTTTGAGTTACCGTTGTCACAGCACATCTTGCAGGCAGGATGATTGTAGGTGTCCAGGTTTCTCTTTTCATAGTCTTTATATTACCTTCCCACATGTCTAAGGGTTTTCCTGCTGTGAACAGATGCTATGAACAAGGTAAGTCTCATAAAGGACATTTAGTTGGGACTGGTTTGTAGGTTCAGAGGTTAAGTCCATTATCATCAAGGTGGGAGCATGGCAGCATCCAGGCAGGCATGATGCAGGCAGAGCTGAGATTCTACATCTTCATCTGAAGGCTGCTAGCAGATACCTGCTTCCAGGCAGGTAGGATTAGGGTCTTAAAGCCCACACCCACAGTGACACACCTATTCCAACAAGACCACACCTCCTAATACTGCCACTCTCTGGCCAAGCATATACAATCATCACATTCCACTCCCTGGCCCCCGTTGACTTGTTAAAACACATAACTCTAAGAGGGCCTATACCTAGCCATAGCATAATAAAAAAGTACAATTAATCCAACTTCCAAAGCCCCATAATCTATAGCAGTTTCAAAAGTGTTAAAAGTCCAAAGTTCAACATTTCTTCTGAGATTCATTCAAGCACTTAACTGTAATCCCCAAAGCAATACAGAAAACCAGCTGGGCAAACTCTAAACTCTGCATCTCCACAACTGACATCAAAGCGGGTTTCAGATCTCCACTCCTTTTTCATTCGTGTTGACTGCAACAGACTTCTTTCTCCTGGCCTAGTTCACTCCTTGTTGGCAGCACTCATCAGCATATATTTTATGGCTCTAACATCTAGAACATCTGGGACTCTCCAAGGCAACTTCAATGTTACAGCTTCTTGTTTCAAGGTGGGAGCATGGCAGCAGGCATGGTGCAGGCAGAGCTGAGAGTTCTAGATCTTCATCTGAAAGCTCCTAGCAGATATTAGCTTCCAGGCAGCTAGGATGTGGATCTTAAAGCCCACACCCACAGTGACACACCTACTCCAAGAAGGCCACATCCCCTAATATTGCCACTACCTGGGCCAAGCATATACCACACCACACCACATTAAAAAGACAAGAATATAGGTAGCAGTGAAGTCTGTAAGCTCACTAGCTCCACCTCTCTATGTTCAATGAACCGGGTGGGAGTTGTCGTCATTAATGGGGCTCACTGTCAATCTTTAGAGGGTAATCTTCTTAATTCTATTGAAGTATTTTTTAGCAAAAATTCTTAATTAGATTAAAAACAACACATTTACTATGTCTGTAAATTTCATTTGAACAGCAAGTTTCAATTTATGCTTGAATTTTTCATTTAGAACTTCCTTGATGGCTCACCTATTTCTGCTATATCTTTAATTTTTTCTCCAAGACAGTGTTTTAAAATTTTAACCTCTATAATTTTTAAAGGGTAATACAGAAGATTAAAGTATTTTTGGCAAATTGGTTCTCGCAATAAAACACATAAAAGAACACTTACCCCACCCCTGAAAAAAAAAAAAAAAAAAAAAAAAAGAAATCAAGCAGTTTTCATGTTCTCTTCCTGAAAATAAATAACTTGCTTTCGAAGAGAGGGCAGTGCCTTCAAAGCTCTGCTTCTTTAAAAGAGGTCCCATCACATAACACTCTCTGTTCTTTCAAGTGAAAAGGTTTTACCAGGTTTGAATTAATTCATAAGCGCTCTTGGAGATTAGTAAAAAGGCCACCTCTCACCCCTGTAAAGGAAAAAGAGAAAATATTTTTCCTAAGCTTAGAAAAAAAAATGAATAATAGACTCTTAAATCCCTGAGTAGAGTTCAATGTT
This sequence comes from Mus minutoides, assembly GCA_902729485.2. Classification (NCBI taxonomy): domain Eukaryota; kingdom Metazoa; phylum Chordata; class Mammalia; order Rodentia; family Muridae; genus Mus; species Mus minutoides. Next base: position 20,077 of record LR752363.1, on the reverse strand, counting down.
TGATTTTATAAATCCAGTAGCTAAGGGTCAGGTCATTTTTTAAAATATCACAACACAAACAAACACACACACACACACACTCACTCACATTTTAAACTTATTTTTTTTCTCTTCAGAATTCATCAAACAGAAGATAAATGTAATAGAGTTAAGTTGTCAACAATATGAATAGTCATATAAAATGACAGTTAAAACTACAGATAAGTAAACATTCCTCTTTAGTACTTATACGGCTATGAATTTCACTGTGTGTCTTTGAATATAATATTTAATCTCATAAATCTCATATTATCTAGTTTTCTGCATTAGACACACACACACACACACACACACACACACACACACACACACACCATCTATGATAACTGTACTTTACTTGGATGCTTTTGGGTTTTAACTATATTCTCAGGATCTACTTGGTTCACAGAGAGGCAGTAGAACTGTTGGGATATAGGGTAGTATGCAAGTGAGTAAGTTGTTTTATATGAGATGTGGCTTAGGGACAATCGAATCATTAGCCCTTTTTTGTCTTCTCTTGCTTTACATTACCCAGGAGAGCAGATCTCCTTTGCCACAAGTTACTGTATAGTTCCAAGCCCGAAGCAATGAGGACAAGTGACAAAGACAGAAACATCTGAATTAATTTCAAGCAACAAAACTTTCTTCATTAAAAATTTATTAACTCAGACATGTCACAGTAACACAAAACTGACCACCAGACTGACCTACAGATATATAGAAAAAAATAAGTAAGAGAACATGCAAAATGCTGTAAGTACTTATTTCAAAAAAAATTTACATGTTTTCATTATTACCATTTTGATAAATATCAGCTATTTTAATTACCAGTATGTTCAGTTATTACATTCTGAAAATTTGATGTATTTCAATCTGTCAACTTTGATTTTATTAACTTGCTGTTTTTCTTAATTAAGTAGAATAAACTTCACATATTTTTATAGATTGTCTTTGAATATTTTGTAATTTGTTTTAGACATAGAACTAATTTAACAGTAATACAAATGAATGCACATATTATTCATCCTGATAAGAGTACATGGGGTTTACATCCATTATTGAAGGTTTGTGTACTAGGAATCACTAAAATGTGTTAATTAACATTAAACAATAAGAATTTAAGCTCTAAAGTTTCATAACGTGGTCTAGGTTCTTTATGCATGCCTTTAACTCCAGTAGTTCTTCAGCTTTTTACATGAAATTTAATATATATTGAACATAATGTCTTTTCGTCTAACCAGATTGGAAGTATTGCCATTGTGCCATTAGCAACTAAGAGCTCACATCTCAAACCACAAGCAGGAGACAAAGAACATAGTGGGGATGGCTAGAGTTTAGTTAATCTTTGAAGTCGACCCCAAATGACATATCTCCTTCAACAAGGACAAAACTCCTAATCCTTCCAAAAAAGCTCCACTGGTGACAGACCTACCATTTAAACACATGAACCTATGATATCATTCTCATTCAAATCACCATAGAAGTGATAGATAGAACAAGTCACTCTGAAAATCTGTCCCAGCAATTCACTATAGGGCATTTTATCCACTAAAATGAGTCATACACCAATAATATTTCTGAAAACATTTATTACATTGCTATTCCAAACAGCTTCTGGGGAGAAACAGTCTATAGAATGAATATTTAAGTAGTAGAAATTATACGATGTAACAAATAGTATAATCAAACATATAAAACTCTTATATATGTTATAACATGACCCGAGAAATATGTAGTGAATAAGTGTGTTGATCAGTATTAAAATTGGATAAGTGTATATTGATAGAAGTTACAATGACTATTAAATCTGAGAAAATTACCATGTCAAGTTTGAATGCTAAAAGTGTGTGTGTGTGTGTGTGTGCGTGCGTGCGTGTGTGTGTGTGTGTGTGTGTGTGTGTGTGTGTGTGTAAAACTCCAAGCATTGAGAATTATGCAAAAATTAGTTCAGTTTATTATACTAGCTCATCTTTTAACAGGAAATGAGTGGGATCAATACTTAGTGAAGAGAGACAGAGGAAGGGCAAATATGTCTCTCATTTATGTAACTAATGCTATTTGCTGTTCTTTTCTCTTTTCAAACTCTTTGCTTCTTGAAGTGTTTTAATTTTATGTGTTCATGAGTCTGAGAGTGAGTTTTTCTGATTAATTTGTCTTAACTGATCAATTGTGCTATGTTTTCAACTTTTTGGAAAAGAGTGAAATTTAGTCTATGTTTTCCATCCTTTGCTTTATGTGGAGTAAAATATGCCAGAAGCAAGACATTTGATGCCACAGCATTTGCTTCCTGGCATTCATTGTGTGTTGTACATTCCTGTAATGTCATTTTAAGCCGAGCTTTGTTTCAAATAAATAGATACTTTCTGGAAATGAGTGAGGTTCATTACCTCAAATAAGCATAGACACTGCTGCTCCTTAATCTTTGACCCTCTCTTAATCTAATTCTTTTCACCTTATACTATAGCAAAGTCATACTGATTATCCTTACATTTCTTTTATGAAACAGTGGATTGCAGATAATTTCCTCAGCAGATCAATTTCCTTTGAATTGCATCCTTTTTCGTGTGTCCCATGTTCCCTACATGCTTCATATTAGTGGCTCAACTGATGCCACTCTTTTATTTTCATTGTTTTCATGTTTGTCAAAAGATCTGTATGATTGATGTTCATGTTACATTGAATCAAAGTGTAATAATCTGGATCTGACTGAAAGGTATACCTGTATCTCAGATGAATATATAGTGACATTGTTACAAAGCAGCAGACCTGAGCATCCTCTGGAGAATGCTTTCACACATATAACAATAGCAATATTATGATGAAATAAAGCTTCCTATTAGCTTTAAGTTTCTATGGTTCATGCCATTTCTACAAACAAGTTTATTTTTACAACAGAAGACTTGCCTTGTGGAGTGCCATGAATTACTAAACCATCTCTGGTAATCACTTCTTTATGCCACAACTTAGGAAGTTTTTTGCTTTGGTTGATACCTTTCCTTCTTTGCAAATGGTTTGGGTTAGTTCTTTCAATTATGAGAGTAAAAGCATTAAGAATGGTAGACCAGTTGGTCCTTCTCCTGAGCAGCAAACACTCATGGATCTTCCTGCTTTTATTTCTGGCCATCCTCAGCCTCATCCACATCTGTATTCCTTCTCTTCTTGACTGTGCTTTGTATTTGGAAATCCAACCTCAATTTATTGCAGCTGTTATGTTCATATGACCATTACGTACAAAGTTCTTGGAAGGGAGCTTTCTCATGTCATGGTTCCTAGTCGATGATTTTGTCTGCATGATTCATCTCTTCATAATTGATATGGCTGAGTTCTGAAGTATCATGCTAAAGACACATGCCTATGATATTGTCTGCAACTGAATGTCTTGTCAGCTTTTTCTTCTCTGCCATGTACTACTCCTTTACTCTCTTTAGTGATTTTTCCAAGAAATGCATCCTTAGTCATGACCAAAGAACCCTTGTATGCATCCTGTAACCCACCTGGTTAAGTTCTAGTTAGAGTTATAATAGATTTCTAAAGAGAATTTACTTTAGTAAATCTCTGTAGCAATTTCAGTACTGATAGTACTTCAGTTTGATATTTTCCATAGCCATGACTCATATTTATACACTACTAATAATATTATTGACTTCTCCCTGTTGCTAAGGAAGTTTTATTCTCCTGAAAAGATGGCGGCCTGAATGTAACTGCCTTAATTTGTTTCATACTTGATAGTGGTTCTCTTCTTCCCTTCAAATAATCGGAAACAATATTTTTGTATTGTCAAATACAATACTTCTGTGCATTTTTAAAAATAATTATAGGAATGCAGTTGACTTTGGGTCAAATAAAGCCAATGTGAAATTACAGTAATTTGTGCCAGGGCACCTTCATCAAACCAGGCACTTAGAGGTGATGTCCATCCACAGAAAGCACCCTGCTGTGAGAAGAAGCTCTCTGTCTAGACTGGTTTGGCCCATAGACATGGCCCACATGGCCAAGTAATTAACCCAGTTGTGAATTCATATGGGTTATTTGGCCCATGTGGCCCAGAAACTAGCCAGGAGATGACTACACCTGGGCTAGCAGCCTATCAGAATCTTCTGAAGCAGGAAAGAAGGTTCTTTTTTGATTTAGTATTTCAGTATTCCTCCTGAACCTTCTACTGACTAAACTTGACATGTGCCAGATGACATGGGAAAATGTCAGAGTCTAGCTTCAATGTGACAAAGGAAAAAAACAAAACAAAACAAGACAAAAAAAAAAAAAAAGGTGTATTTGGAACCAAGAAGCACAAACTGGCAAACACACACATACACAGACACACACCCACACACATGTAATTCCAGTGTGTCTTACATTTAAGAGAAATCAGCTACTCCTATTTATTGTAGTCAATTCTGGTTTTGAAAATATAGGGCCACTTCCTGGGGTTTTTCAATTCAAAAGTATAATTGCAATGTGTGTTATATGGAAGCAGAGAATGCTGCTGTTTTCTAATGAAGGATTAGTGTGAGTACCTGATAGTTTATGATTCAGCCAGCCACTTTTTTTCTGCACTTCCCTGTGGATCATGACTTTGTGGTATCTTTGTTGTGAGGGAGTATGAAAAAGAAGTGTAGGTGAAAAGTAAATGCATAGACTTAACTTTGACCTTAATTCAAAGAGTTGTTGAAATTTTGGTCTGCAACTTAAATAAATGTTAACATTCAGTACATTTAGTCTTTGTATGTGCATTTGTTTTAATGAAAGAAATAGTTTTAGAGTCCTGTTCTCTTTTTTATCTTGAGAGATGTAGTATTAATTGTGTAATTATATATATCATAGTACTTTTATTATTTTAGATTAAAATGTTTGGAAATTAAGTAACTTGAATTCTATTTCACTTTTATGCCAGAATCCTGCAAGGAAGAATATAAGTATACAAATATACAGTGTCACATTCGTTTTCTCTGGTTGGTTGTGACACACCTGTGTTGACTAATGACTGCTCTGTAACTAGATACCCAGCAGTGACTCACAACCAAAACTTACTTATACCTTGGTCTTGCAGTTTGGTGATTTAGATTTAGCTGAGCAGGTCTTCTGAGTTGTATAGGGGCCTGTCGTTCATCTGCATTGGTAATCAGCTTTACTGATTATCTAGGTGCTTGCAAATGTGAGGGCCATCGTGACAAGTAAGTTGACTTGAAGCTGTTCTGTCTACCATTGTGCCTCAAAACTTCTCCATCTCCTTCAATATGTTGATATTAGTTTTCAACTTTCAAATTCTTTGTACAGAATAAATACATTCCATGTCTTTGCCTTGGTTAGCTTCATGGGAGAAAAGATTTTGAAAGAAGCAAATAATATGAATGAAAGAATACACTGGAACTGGAAGTGCTAGTGAGTGTGGCTGATCAAACCCCATTCTGTTTAGTTGACTCCAAATTTATCTGTGAATAGAACAAAGGCAATACAAAGACAAATTTTCAGTTGAAGCTTAGCCTATAAAAAAAAAAAAAAAATGAGCTCGAACACGTGCTTTTCCAGAAGAATATCCATGAAGAAAAAGAACTGGAACCAGTTTGAAGGATTGACAGTGTTCATAAAACAGGTTTCTGCATTTGTATAATGTAGAAGCTAGATAAGTCTTAAGGAAGTATGGGTATTAGAAAAGAAAAGGAGTCATGGGAATGTACACACCACTGTTCCTGTTCCTGCACAGGATGGAGAAACAACCCCTCCAGAAATTAAATCTGAGATTGTGAGTATGGAAGGCCAAAGAGCCCAAATTCAGGGGTAATTAATGTAATCAAAGCTCACCCGTTGAAACCTTGCTACCTATGAGTACACAGATGGTGGTTGCTCAATTTACCACTTATGACTTTTCTTTTAGAGGAGGTCCCGTATATCCAGTGCTAGCATCCAATTTGCTGTGTCGCAATGGCTGGGCTTGAATTACTGAATCTCTTTCCTCTCCCCCAGAAGAGCTTGTATATCAGGAATGCTTGATTCATAATGTTTCGATTTGTATTCATACAACATTTTGGATAATAATCTGTACTTCTCTTACTGATGGGAATCAATAGCTTTCTTCACACTTTATTGATATTGCATACATATTGTCTCATTGCCAACTATGATTTAACCCCTGGTTTGTTAGTATTCAATTGAGAGACTCTTTCTGTCAACTTATGAACTAAAAGGAGTGTCTTGCAAGAATAAGGTTGAGGTTAGAAGCTTTTAAAAGTTAATAGCTGAATTTTACCTTCTGTACATTTACCTATGAATATGTTTTAATTTTTTTTATGTTGGTATAAAAACATTACATAACTGTAAAAGGAAAGCCAAGCTTATTTGATAGCGTCGTTTGAGCATAAATGAAATAAAAATATCAGAGAGAAGAAAACTTGAAATTTGATTAAGAAGTGGAGGGCTGAAGTGTCACTCCAGTGCCTTGGGCTGGAGTTTCAAAAAGTTGGCAAGGGAATTGAATCCCCCAGTGCTTGGGCTTATGATGGTAAGAATAAAGCTATTTTTATTCTCTAGGCAACAGCTTCCCTCTGCCAAATTTCCCAAGACTCATACAATGAGAGCATCCATCCCAAAACGATTAATGCAAATTTAGTAATTGTGCACATGGATCATTTCTCTGTCACCCATTTTATCCATAAAATGTGGCTTTTTCTCCACGCACACAGTGCTCATGCTTTGTGCCATTCACCTGTTGCTGAGGGCCATGGAACAAATTACCTCTTTGTGTGAGGCTGCAGGAAAAAGAAATTATCACATTTGTGACTGGCACCCACTACTAAACCAAGCATGTAATTATGTGAATCAGAATGATCGTACCGTCCAAAGTCAGATTCATCTTGGATATCAGAAAAAGAGCATACAAGGTCTGATCCACAGCTGGAGAGATTCCCAAAGGGAGCATGGGTGGGCAGACACAGGCTTCTGTTACAAAACGATAAATTTTTGGCAGAAAAGACAAATTTCAGCCAAAGCCAATGAGACCTCAGGGGTTCTGGCTTTTGTAAAAATTTAAGTGAAGTGCGTGCAAGTGTGAGGTTTTGAGTTGAGAGCCCTGGGGAAGTTAATCATAAAAAAAGAAGCATTGTATTGCCAACCTCACAGTGTGGATTCCCCCAAAGCACTTCATACAAGAACCTCAGACTTAATCAACCAACAAGGCTCAGAGGAGTAAGCGAGAAAGCCCCTCGGGCTTGTGATATCCCTTTCAAGCTTCCAGGAAGCATTGATGCCTGCCTAATAAGGCCTTTCTGGAAAGGACCAGCTCCTATTCAGAGGTTACCAATCAGCCCGAAACTGTTCACTCTGAGCTTTAAATTGACAGCGTAAGGCAGAGTAGCCACAGTAAGGTATGGGCTTCCTCTGAGGAAGCCATTTGCTGGTTAAACATCCCACTGCTTGCTGACACTCCCATTTACTAACTTGAGAGGCTATGTGCTCTCTCTGCTCTCTGCAGTTAGAGTGGAATAGTGTTGATGGCATTTTTCTTCTACACCACAGGCTGTCAAATAGACTTCCTGAGACAAACACACTTTTCTAAGTGCCAGGAAATGGTGCTGGATTAAAAACACATACATTTTCTTCACAGGCAATCGGAAGCAACTTTTAAACACAGCATATAGTTACTTCTAAGTGTCAGCCAATGGTGAGAGGCACAGGAAGTTAGGTGAACTCAAATGTTCTCTCCCCACGTGTCTTCTTGCAGGAGAGCTTTGTGAAGTGCCACTTTTAAGGAAGCTCGGCTATTTCTTTCTTCTTCTTACTTTAGGATCCCTTGAAAAGAAGTAACAACATGAAGTGACTTAGAACGTACAATAAAGTTAGATGGTTCTACTTGATAGCATCATATAGAAAACTTGTGAAGGAAATTAGGGCAGAAAAAAAAAGAATCAAAGGTTCCTGAGAATCCTACATGGCAGACATTTTCTGCCGAGCAGATTGTGTCTGGTTCAGCATCTTCCATCCTTTTCGCATTGTTTAATAATGCAAATAGTTCTTATCCATATAAATGAAAATTAACTCTGTCTTCTAGAATGCAACTTATTATTTCCATGTGAATATTCATCAGATTGGTACCCATTTGCAAACTGATTTCAGTGTCTTTGATTGCGTTATGCATGTGTGAATAGTTTGAATTTTCCTTTGAACCAATTGTTCAATCTTATTGGTTTTCACCCTAATGAATGAGTTAAAATATTTGGCACACGTTCATTTTATATGTTTACATACATTATGATATTTCTGTGATTTGTGTGTGTGCCTGTGTGTGTATGAGTGTCCGTGTGAATATGTTTGTATATGTGCTTGTGTTTGTATATGAATGTGTGTATGAGTGCATGTGTGTGTATATGAATGTGTATGTATGTGTGTGAATGCATGGTGTGTGTGTGTGTGTGTGTGTGTGTGTGTGTGTGTGTGTCTTTGTTTGTGTGGAGATGTGGAGGCAGGAAGTTAGCCTTGGTATTCCTACTCAGGGGTGCCATCTGCTTTATTTCCTTTGCGACAAGGTTTCTCACTGTCTTGAAACTCACAACTTAGGCCATGCTGGCTAGCTGGTAATCTGCAGAAATCTGCATGTATCCACCTTGCCATTACTGGAACTACAAGCTTGCACCAACATTTCAGCTTTTACATGGCTTCTGTCAATAGAACTCAGGTGTTCATGCTTGCATGATATTTTACCAAGTTAACTCTCTAGCCCTAGTGATGATATTACCTTTTGAAAAGTGTATTCTTCTAAAATATCAAGTCGGATCTGGATTTGTTTTGTTTTGTTTGCTCAAAATACCTTGTTGACTCTTTTTAAAACTCATATTCTGTGGAGGACATGACTCTTCCCATGGAGGTTAAAATGAATTGTTATTAAATTGGATGAAACCTTTTCCACTTGTCCTTCAGGATTTAAGGATCAGGTTATGGGAAACTCCATGGTGGCTTCTAATCAAGTCTTCTATTTTGTATTTTGAGACACTTTCAATTTAGTGAATGTTACTATAGTACACATAAAAAGAAAATGAATTTAAGATGTCTTTGAGTCAATTTTTCTTGAGTATATATGCTTTTTTTGTTTTCCTATCTTACATATCCTGTAGTAGAAGATATTTTTTTCACTAAAAGACAAGGAAAAGTCCAGACTTAGATCCCATATCTGAATTATCATATCATATCCAATTATTGTAATAGCTTCAGTTTAGAGCTTATGAGTATTTAGGTGTCCACTCAGCCTCCAGAAGACTATCTTCGTGCCCTTTTCACAGGTTTTCTTGTTTTGTTTTATCACCAGTGAAAACAAAATAAAGCTTCTAAGAAGATAACTGGAAAAAAAAGAACAAGAATATCCAAAAAGTTGCCAAATTTAAATTATGTTCAATTTCTTGGTGGGTGACTTTTCAAAGCCAAATTCTCTGAGAAGCTGATTAAACTTAGATTTGACGGTAATATCATCGCTGTTATTGCTTTGCTCTTCGACTCTTTGACTACTGAAGGATTTGTACCAGAATATAACTAGCATGTCATCTGATAATGCTTTTTTTTCCTTAATATTAGTTCCCCATAAAAAAGTGAGAGGGGAATAAAGGAGACACTAGTTAGAGATTCTCTGTTGTCATGGCTATTCCTGGTTGTCAGCTTGACTATATCTGGATTTGAACTACAATCCCAAATTGGAAGGCTCACCTGTGATTCAGATATGAAGGCTGGGAGATACAAGTTTCTGAACTGGATCTTGGCATGGGGATCTTGAGGTATAATGGTTATGGATCCCAGAAGACTAAGGCAAGGAGATCTCTGAGTTCAGGGTCAGCCTGGGACAAAACAAGTCCCAGATCCAGGCATGGTGGTACACACCTTTAATCTGGGAAACTCTTTCTGCTGGAGGCCTATATAAAGACATTGGAAGAAGGAAGATTTGCTCATTTTTGCCTGTTTGCATTTACTTGCCAGCACGTCTGTTGGGATCTACTAGTCTTGTGGGACTGAGAAACTGCTAGTTCCTTGGATTTCCCATTCACAGTGGACTATTGTTGGAAAGTTAGAGTATAGACTGTAAGTTATCATAACAAATCCCCTTACTATATGGGGAATATCCATAAGTTCTGTGACTCTAGAGAAGTCTGACTAATACATCTGTAAAGACATTTAAAAGCAGAAACAACCCATCGTCCACACCCAATTTCACTTTCAAAGTTAAAATTTCAATGATAAAATAACAGTGAAGTTCTCTCTCTGAGGCTCTTTGCAATGAAACAGAGCTGCTCAAAGCTTTCTAACCTAGGGAGAATTTACAGCCTTCTATCCCTTTCAACTTTTATAAGAAGTGTACCTCAACAGGTAGATCACTATGGAGAACATATTGCCTCTCCTTAAGAAACCTTTGAATGTTCTGAGTATTTATGTCATCATTTTCTTCATCCTTTAATACAGTGCTTTAAAAACGTCTCTGTGTCAAAGGACAAGTTTTAGTTTTTATTTGAAGCCTCAAAGTCCATCCTAAGTGACATACTTCCTCCAACAAAGCCACATCTATTAATGCCACTCTGTAAGCATTGTAATATGGCTCGGGGGGGGGCATTCTTTTTATTAGTTCTTTGTGAATTTCACATATGCATTCCAATTCCACTCATCTCCCTGTCCCTTCATGTCTGCCTTCTACCCTCACAACAGCCTCCATTCCTACCCAAGTAAAAGAGAATAAAATAAGATACAACTAAAAAAAAATATATATCTTTGGAGCTCCGTGTCACAGTGTATATATCCTTTTGTCTATACATCTTTACTTTCAAGTGTTCATTGCAATGAGTCATTGTTCTGTTTTGGGGGCCTCTGGCTTCTGCTACACTAGCACTACTGGATCTTCACCGAGACTCCTCTCATAAAGCCTGTTATATCCATTTATCCTAGAGATCCTGTCACTTTGGTTCTGCAAGCTTGGCCCTTTCATGTACTGGAGGAGATCTTAGATGGGGTAGATGTAGGGATGGGCTACATACATAAAGCAATGGATCTGGGCCTGGAAGGGAGCTGAGTTAGTCAGCTCTCCTAAGCTTGCACCACCAGGGCAAGCTTTCAACCACTGCCCCAATTAGCTCTCTCAGTGCTGCCTCTGGCAAGGGACAGGGTCATCGCTCCTGCTCTCCTGTCCCTGCAATGGGTCACACACACATTGGCCACCAGCTCTGCTGTGTTACCCAGGTAGGGTGCAGATGGGAGTCATTCTTATATAAACTACAGCAGCTAAGATTCCTGGAGGAATCTATTGAGGTAAAAGTTCGTGTAACAATAGCAATAACACCAACTTCTTTTTTTTTTTTTTTTTTTTCATATGTTTTAGATGACAGTAAAACTGCCAGAAGTGAAGACACAGAGTTGACAGTCATGAAGAAATAGATGTGGAGGATCTAACAGAAATGAGCTGAGGTTTTTAGGTGGCCTTGTTTATAGGGCTTGGTCTTGACCTCTCCGTGTTATCAGTCTGAGAATGTTATTTCCTGAACATGCAGTGAGGACTTCTCTGGGATGAAGATACTTTTCAGATTGTGATCAGAGAATGTTCCTTGGGCTGCATCAAAGAAAAACAGGTGGTCAGTCCTCCTAATTCTGCTCCTGCTCCAAATATTAAGGAGCCATATGATAGGGTAAGGCGTCTTCAACACCATTATAAGTAGCTCTATAAAGGCTATCAAATTTATCGAAAGAACAAAAAACCATGAAATCATCTGTTAATTAATGCAAATGATTAGCACTCTCTGAAACAGTTTCAGACAAATCTCAAAATAAAAAAATATATATATATATTTTCTTTCAGGAAAGCTGAGTAGAGAGAAGTCACAGCAGAACATTTTTGAGGCAGCAGTACTGGCTATAAGAGCCAGTTCATGAAAATGATTGGTAAGTGATGAAAGGTTTTTTGTTTTTGTTTTTGTTTTTTTACATGTTATGGGTCTGATATATTTGTGAACTGTGTTTATTGGAAACTGTTTCCAAATTATTCTTGTCACTTCTTGAATAAGGCTGGCTTTGTTTATAGGATGGTTTGTGGAAGTTTTTAGAATAGTTTTGAGAAGGTGTTAAAGGATATTTTGAGACAGCTATCAGTAAGATATGTTAGCCTGGGGCTGACATTTTTCTTTCAAGAATAAAGTTAATCAGATCTGAAAGTCCATTATCTGATGAGAAGTAAACAGCTGACAATATCAATGCTGTCAACATGAAATATAGTCCAGCGAAGGAGTTGTGGAGGGAAATGAAGAAGAAATATTAAAAAAAAAAAAAAAAACTCTCTGAAACATGGAAAGAGCTAGTCTTTTCCTTTGGGCATTAAATGCAACAGTAATTCTATATAAGTAGGCTAGGAAAGAAATGCTACATTACTAGAGTTAGAAGTAACCACTGGCAATTGACAACACCATTTTAAATAGAAGCCCTAATTACTTTAGGGCTGACACATTGGGTGGTTAAGTAAAAGAATCTATACATTATTGAATTTAATTTAAATTGTTTCCTTTTTTTTAACCTTTTAACTGAAACTGTGTTTAAAACAAAATAGACCACCCTTATTAGGGTATAGGACAAAGTGCTAAAATACAGCAAAATATATTGTGCACAAATGACATGTGTTCATGTAGCCTTCATGTAAGAGTGCCAAGGGCAGAAGAAAATAAGGAGCAGATAGCTCAGCTCCACAATGGGGTGCTTCTCACATAGTTCTGTATGGTCATATATTTAATCATCTCTGTGGTTGAATAAAGAGTGAGCATAGTGATCGGTTCTTGAGCTTCTCTATCCCCTCTGCTAAGAAATTCTCCTTTGCTTTTACAGGTAACATCTGTCTTCATCCAGACTCAGAAAATGAATCACTTACTACTGTTATAGGTATCTACACTTTTAGGAAATTTATATAATGGAATTTTATAATATCTCTGTGTGTGTATGTGCCTGTGTGTTTTTGAATATTGAACCCAAGACATAAGTGAGACAAACATCCTACTACTGACTTACATTCTCAATCCAACTAAGACCAGTTGTCGGGTTCAAGATTATTTTTAAAGCTTTATTTTTATGGGCACAAGTGTTTGGCCTTAATGTATGGTGATTATAGAGGCCACAGAAAGACTTGGATCACCTGGAACTGAAGTTAGAGCAAGCCGTGAATCATTATGCAGGTGCTAAGAATTACATCTGGGTACCAAGCAAGAGCTTGTAACCTTACCCATCTCTCCAGACACAAACAATAATTTTAAAACTGTTTATATAGACAAATTTTAGATTTAAAATAAAAAAAATAATGTTGACTTTCACACTGACTTCTCTAATATTAATGATTTCACACCAAAGTGAAATTATGATACCCCAGAAATATTAGTAATAATTTGACTTAATAGGAGAATCAAAACAATATTATATTCAAATATATTTAAAGCTATAATTCTAAAATAGTGTTATATAAAATTAATAATTTTTTGACAGTAAAGAAATAGAGGATGGTTTATTTGTGAATTCTTCCACTTTCTATTCAACATGTCTTATGCTGTATATATTATTTCAAGAAGTCTTAGGCAGCCCTCAGGTAATGGTAGCATTTGTGTTGTCTGGAAAGAAAATCTTAAAGTTGTGCCATATTCTCTAAGTTTGGCTAAAGAACACATGGCATTTTATTATCAAAAGAAAGAACTTGGGTTTTGTTACCTTGTTTCTAGGGATGTGAAAAATGGACATTTTTTCAAATACACTAACACTCCTAAACAGGGTGTTCTGTAGTCAAATGTTTGAATAGTGAATTAAGCTGCCTAGCCTATGTTTCATGGTATTTGAGAGGCACGCATCTTCCTAAATTATTCATGCTAGTGTTGTTGCTGAGTAAGAAATACTTCATAGTGTGGCTTTGTTATTGTTTCTACAATGTAACTTAATCCTGAAAACTGAAGAGACAAAATATTAACTGAAACTCTTTTACAGCAACTCACAATTGGAATATGACCTCTGAGATAATCTTCCATTTTTAAATATTCATTTGATAAATTTTATTCCTACCTCCTAATAATTATGACATTATATGCCATTTTAGAATGATGCTTTGTAGTTAATCAGTATACTCCATAATTTTTCTAATTAAATGAACTGGTCTGTCTTATATTCTAAATATTTAAAAGGTTCTTAATAATTGTATTCAACTCATTACTCCAAAAATTGTAGTTGGGGCTTTGTAAACATAGTATTACAATGTTCTCAGGTTATTGTTTAAGGTTATTTTTGATGTATGCTAATTTCTTTTACATTCAATAAGAGTAATAAAATAATTGCAAGTCTTATTTATCACTAGCCTTTTGAGGATTAAGGTCTTATGACCACGCTGAAATGACTGTAAAAATAGTTTAAAAGGTTGAGTGAGTCAACCACAGGTGTTCAACAATGCCTCCATGCATGTGAAAACAGCCACCTGTCTTTACACCTGAAAAACCTTTGTGAATAATTGTCAGTTCAATTTTTACCTTTTTCCACTTTAGAAAACATATTCAGGCTGTTTTAGTCTACCTCTAGTTAACCACAGCTAATAGAACATGACATGAGTAGAGACTGGGACAAGTCCCTTGGGCAAGAAGCTACAGATATGTGGAACACCAAGAAACCAAGTCAATCCTCAGTCAGGGGCAATTACACTGACACCTCAGAGGAACAGCGCTGGAGTTACTTGACAGTTGGAATCCAGTAAAGGATTATCAAAAATGCTGGATGCTAAGTTCCTGCCTAAGGCAGATGACCTGGTTGACAAGCTTGCCCAAGCTAACTATATTAATGCTTCAGATCAGTGTAAGAGGAACCAGCAGCCGCTCGCCTTAACTAATCATGTTAAACCCGATGGCAGGTCTTGTGCCTGCCTTTCAGTGCATAACTGTTCATCAGCATGGAGAAGGGAGAAGTGCATGCAAATTGCTCAGAATTCAGGCATGTGTCTCCCTTATTTGGCACTCGAAGAATAGATGAACTTTATTTTGCTGCTTTGTTTTTTTCAATGTACAGGTTGTTTCTCCAGCAAGCAAAGCTTTCCAACATCTTTCTATTTAAAAGAAAAAAATATGAAACTGAAAGATGAATGTGTCAATTTTAAGGAGTATGCTATGCAATGGTGACCTCTATCTGGGTCACAAGCTTTTGTGAAGAAAGTATAATCTTAGTCCATGTTCAAAGGTACAGGTTATTAAAATCAGATTCAATAGGAAGATAAGCATTTAACCAGTAATTAAATCTTGGGGCTTATAAATGTGATTGTGAAATTCATGTTTAAAATTGATTAGCCATGTTTTTTATGTCCTATGGCCAATAATTTAATCACCTCTGTTTCAAGGAGTAATTGAATTTTTGAATAATCTCCAAATTCCCTTATGAGCTTTTTTCTTCTTTTTTTTTCCCCCCAGAACTCCCAAAACATATGTCTGTACATGACTTTGTTATATTAAGCCCTTGCCTTCTCATTTCCTAAGGAATAATAAATCTTACCTGTCAAAAATTTCTTATCAATAATATCAACTCACATTGATATTAAAAATCAGAAGTGGTTTTATGGTTACTTCTGTTTATCTTTACATTTCTCTTTAGATAGGTCTTAGATTAGCTTCTGTGTAAATCAGAAAGGTTTATTATTATTATTATTTTTAATTTTAATGATTTGACTCTCAGCTATTATCTGTCTCATTTCTGGAAAGAACTTTGTGCTTAAATTATGACCCAGTTCTCATGAGAACAAAAAACCATGACACTCATTATTCATGGTACTGTCTCTTGTCCACTACCGAATGCAAGAGCATGAGTTGATTTCACTGCCCCATGTCCATGAGATATACTATTGCCATTTTCCCTTTATCTACTACCTGACATAATAGACGCATGTTCTCAGCATCTATGAAGGTGTAGGTTTCTCTTAAACAATTGTGCCTGTCCCAATACCATGTGATTTTCATCACTATTGTTATGTAGTATAGCTTGAGATCCCATGTGGTGATTTCTCCAGAAGTTCATTTATTGTGGAGAATTGTTTTGGCCTACCTGGGTTATTTGTTTTTCCTTATGAAGTTGAGAATTGCTCTTTCTATATCTATGCAGAATTGTGCTTATATTTTGATGCATTGAATCTATAGGTTGATTTTGGTAAGGTGGCTTTTACCAAAAAAGCCATATTTACCATTTTTACCATTGTCACTATGTTAATCCTACTGATCCATGAGTATGGAAGATCTCCAAACCCTGACATTACTGATGCTATGTTGGATTAGCAGACAAAAGCCTAACATGGCTGTCCTCTGAGAGACTCTATGAGCAGTCGACTGAGACAGATGAAAATACTTATATCAAACCATTGGGCTGATGTTTGGGAACTTTATTGAAAAGTTAGGGGGAGGATTGAAGGAGCTGAAGGGAATGGCAACCCCATAGGATTACCAGCCAGGAGTGACAACTAACCTGGACCCTTTGGAGCTCTTAAAGACTCAGCCATGGAATAAAGAGCTGGTCTAAGGCCCAAGCACATGTGTAACCGAAGAATGTCTTGTCTGGCTTCAGAGGGAGAGGATGAGCCTAATCATGTAGAGACTTGATGTTCCAGGGTAGGGGGATCCCTGAGGGTCAGAGGCATCCTCTTAGAGGCAAAGGGGAAGTAAATAGGGGAAGAACTCTGTGTTGGGGGGGGGGTGATAGTGGTAACATTTGGGATGTAAATAAATAAAATAATTAAAAAGAGAAATATAGAACAAAGAAAGAAAGAAATAGAAAGGAGAGAAGGAAGAAAGGAAGAAGAAAGAAAGAATTGTGACCTTGGATACTCTCAGCATGACAGAGCTTAAGTGCAGGCAAGCTGAGAGTGATGCTCTGGGAGGGTTTATTTGGAGCTTCACACTTGAGCATTTATATCTGGCATCTTTCTAGTTGTATAGAAACATAGTGATTGATGAAGAAAATACTAATTTTCATTCTGTTCTCCAAGTCAACAGTGCCTCAAATGTGACACATGAGAAAAACCTCTGATTTCAACTTGAAATATGTTCTTGAATACCAACAGTCCACTTTGCCAAACTCGGTGGGTTAAAACAAAGTATAAAAAGGCCAGAAAATATTGTAGATTCTAGCAGGGTTTCCTTAGGGGTGGAGCTTACATCGCTTTTAATCCCTTGATGCTCTCAAATTATATGCTTTAAAATCAGTGGAACATGATTGTTGAAACACTTGTTGCTTTTTTAATATCTTCTCTTAATTTTAATTATAGTTTAATCACTTTATGATTTAAAACAATCTAACAAATGCTGAATTTTTGAATCACTGAAAAATGCTTCAATGCTCTTGTCCTTTCTATTTAAGAATGCTGCTTAAATAAGAAACATGGACAAGGCTGGAGAGAAGGCTCAGGGGTTTACAGCAGTTGTTGCTTTTGCAGAGGCCCTGGGGTTAATTTTCAATACGGTAGCTCACAACCACCTGTAAATTCAGTTCCAGGGGATCAGATGCCCTATTTTGACCTTTCTGGGTGGGTACCAGGCATAAAGTTTGTGCATAGTTAGGCAAGCACATATATTATGCATACATTAAAAAGAAAGGACCATACACAGAGAGGGATGAAAAGTACCCCAATACACTTTCTGTATTTTCTAAGTTTTTGAAATCTTATTTTCCATCTAGCATACCCTAACATTTGTTCTTAACTTGGCCATGAATAGAATCATTTTTTTTTAATCACTGTCTTATTAGTGTTTGCCTTGCAACCTATCCTGCATATAATGGTTTTTATTTCCACTTGTTTTCTGTATCCCTTGTAATCTGTAACAGAAATCCTCGAACACAAGTATATTGACACAGTTTGATAAGAACTGACACCACCCAGCACTGGGGAGGCAGAGGCAGGCGGATTTCTGAGTTCGATGCCAGCCTGGTCTACAAAGTGAGTTCCAGGACAGCCAGGGCTATACAGAGAAACCTTGTCTCGAAAAAAAAACAAAAAACAAAAAACAAAAAAAAAACCAGAAGAACTGACACCACAGTTTCTGGTGATCAGGAACTATATGGTAATTATGAATCAAAAGGCAGTTACACACAGAGTAAGATGCAAAATAATGTTAGCAGCTAAAATTTGTTAGAGGTGTGACTGTGTTATGTCCAATGTAAATGTCTCAGACTGGTCTCATTAGCAATCCACTTAGGTATGGTTACTTTTCCACTCTCATCCATTCCCATGATTTAAAATATGGTGATTTCCAAATGTCAGTTTCTAATCTTATTACTTTCTAGGTCCCAGAGTTTTACATTATCCTCACCCTGAAATAGCCTTGGTTCTTCATATTTGAATTTTCTTCATCCCAAGATGTGATGGTGATGATTTGCTCAGGTAATTTCTTTATAAGGCAACCTTGATTTTTCTGTTTCTGATATGTCAGATTTAATAAACAACAAATCTTATAGATTGTACCTGAACACTATTAAGTACCCTTCACCTGTATTGTTAATGGTCCTTCTGTAATAACACTAAAGGACTCACTGGTATCCCCCAGTCCCAGATATCAAAGCATTCTAACTGGACCTCATACAGTTTGCACTCTATCATACCCTATCAATTTGGCTCAAATCTGCCTAATGGGTTCCTGGGGCTTAAGATAGTCTAGACGGATTGGGACAGCATAGTCTATGACTNCACCTGTATTGTTAATGGTCCTTCTGTAATAACACTAAAGGACTCACTGGTATCCCCCAGTCCCAGATATCAAAGCATTCTAACTGGACCTCATACAGTTTGCACTCTATCATACCCTATCAATTTGGCTCAAATCTGCCTAATGGGTTCCTGGGGCTTAAGATAGTCTAGACGGATTGGGACAGCATAGTCTATGACTGTGCTCTAATTTCTTCCTAGATATAAGTCATAGAAATACTTTCTAGTAAATTTGAATTAATCACATTGAATTCACTCCAAATATTTGAAAATGATGTGATAATATTTGAGTCTCATCCACGACACTGTGAGGGGCAACCTTTGAGTAGCCATTACTGTGAATAGACATCCCCCATGGTTTTTACGCACTTAATATATAGCAGATGACACACATGAGAGGAATGTAGCTATGTGTAGGTAGAGGACTTACAATTTATAAGAAAACAAACAAACAAACAAACAAACAAACAAAAAGATAATTAACGATGTAAGATTTATCCACTGGGAAGTGGATATAGCTCATTCAATTCAATGGTTTGCTCAGTAGTAAAATTTGTGAAATGAATTAATTTTTTTTTCAGTAATGATGACATATTTCATATGAAGGGAAGTGAAATAATGGACATTAACACTACTTTGTAGTGTTTGTGAATGTGTATGTGTATGTGAGTATTTTTGTGTGTGTTGTGTATACAACCTAAGAATTTTGCAAATGTTCCTTATTGGTATTTTCAAATTTCCACAATATTAATCCATTATGATTCAATTTTATATATATATATATATATATATATATATATATATATATATACATACACATGTGTTTGTACACATACATATACTACATATACACATATATATTCACATACACACATACACACATATAAACACACACATGCACTCTCTCTCTCACACACAAACATATAGATAGATAGTACCTATCTATGCATAAGTGAAAAATGAAATACTGCTCTCACCTTTTTTTTTTGCTCAAACTAAATTCAGCTGCTTCAACATCAATGTTTAAAATAGAGAACTCAATCTTAAGTTATTATGAAACTTCAAGGTAATATATTTTTAGTACATTTAACATTACAAACAGTGACAACAAGTTGGCTTTAATTTAAGCTTGTGCCCTTTAATTAAAACTCATTTTCTTAAAAAAAAAATATACCAAATTTTTTGTATCCATTCCTCTGTTGAGGGACATCTGGGTTCTTTCCAGTTTCTGGCTATTATGAATAAGGCTGCTATGAACATAGTGGAACATGTGTCTTTGTTACCAGATGGAATATCTTCTGGATATATGCCCAGTAGAGGTATTGCAGGATCTTCTGGTAGTACTATGTCCAATTTTCTGAGGAA